>CACRXK020004203.1:0-32395 GCA_902702795.2 Paramuricea clavata
CTACATCCACTCGAACACAATGTCTTTCATGGCAAATCCAGCAGCCCAGATGCTGAAGAACATTATCAAATTAGTCTGTCTATTACTTTTTATTCCCAGCATATTAAACAGTTTCTCCGCAACTTTTTTCCATCAAAATCTTGTCAAAGTTTGTGTTGTTTTTGCCAACGATTGAACATGCGCATGACGTCACTGAGTATACATGTTTATAGGAGAATGAAGGAGAATCAATCAGACTGTCGAAGTCGATCTTTTGAGTTAAATTGTTTACTATGTGATAGTAGTGAGCATTTGGAACTTTGCATAGGCAATAGTATGAACTGCGTCCCGAAGCGGACGAGTGCAATTTCGAAGTCTTTAAAAAACTCGAAATTTTTCTTCAAAGTGGAAGCATTGTCGCAAGAAGAAATCACGTGACCCGTTAAAAACCAAACACGAAAAATCATGGCCGATCAGTGGAGATTAACAACACCGGATCTATTGAGTCAGGTAAAGCGAACTAGCCGCATAATCTTATCTTTCTTTGTTTCTAAACAAAGTTTATTAATCCTTCTTGCTTTTCCACACATTTAGCTTGCTACTCTTGCGTTTTTAAATGGGGGAGAAGAGGGCAAAAACCTGTACCATAGCTATCTTGTTGGCCGCACAGGATATGAAATTTATCAAAGACTGAAAGATAAAGCTCCACCGAGCGAGGTTGATGTTCTCAGGGTGAGTCTAAAGATTATGAAGTTGATCTTGACATAGCCGTCGTTTGGTTTATAACTTGCCGTGGTAAATTTGACAGATATCAAATATTTGTCATTTGATGGATCAAAATTTGCTTACAGTTGCAATTTTGTTGTGTTTCTATGCGGGTGTGTGCATGAGCCTACTTGAAGGGCTAGGTTTTCATGAGTTTGTCTAGAGATGAGCCGATGATCGCCAAAACATCAGCAGAGCCGATTAACAGCTACAATTATCACAATCAACCAATTTTGTTTCACTAGCCAGTCTATGTCGGTTTGTCCCTGTTTTAATATCATGATTTCTCATTTTAAGGGCCTGTTCATACGAGCCGAGCTGGCCTGTTAAACTGGGCTAGCTTGCTTGCGGGGCCAAGTTGTTATTTGTTTCACATAAGATGGGCTGGCCCGGCAAGCAACATAAGAATTCTCACGCAATTTTTGGCGGGAACGCGATATTTGCTTTAATTTTAAAAAATGCTATTTTTATTGTCGGAAACTGCTTTGGAAGTTTTGATAGTTTAGTTTTTGTTTTGAATTCTTAGATGTACCCGTACTTAGTTAGATGCTTTCTAGATAGAATAAAGCATGCGTTGTGACATAATTTCATAGTTTTGCTAAGTGTGTTCACATGAGCCCGGGAAGGTGAGATCTCGCCTTGCTCAAATGGGAGCTCGGCAAACCGGGCCAACGCAGTTCTCATGTGAATCAAATTTCAAAAACATATAAAAGCAAATATACGAGGTGAGATCACGCCACTTGCAAATCAGCCCAGCTCATATGAACTGGCCCTAAGAGTATAATTGTTTGGGAAACACCGAGATTGAAACACTGCAAAGATTACACTGGTCAAATTTGTCCTTGAGCCGCCAAATTCAAATTTATGGTGAATCCGAACTAGTGAAAAAACGTGTTTGAAATTCTATATGTGAGAAAAAATTATAACAGCCAACCTGAAAAGTCAGCTGCAATTGCTACATCCCATCCAAAACTGGCGAGTCGAGTAAAACACTAAACCCATTAAATTAAGCACTAAATTACCTTCGACGTGTGGATCTTTTCTGAAATGACCTGATGGGATATGGTGTATACTTGATGTTGTTGTTTGTGCAAGCCATTTTTAAAGTTGTTTTTAAAAGCAACCTTTCTGCACCTGAATACTTACTTTTTAACATAATTTTAGTGGTAAAGATACTAGCAGACCCCAAACTGCTTATGCATGCGTACACTTGGCGTAAAAAAATACCTGTGGTTCCAGTTCCCAACCGACCCTGTTTTTTTCTGCCAACCCTATTATTTTTTCAACGCGATTGACCGTGCAACCCTATTTTCTCCGGGTGGTTGTGGGCTTCTGCCAACATGGGCAGATTTACTGGAGGGGTTAGGGGGGGTTAAACCCCTCCTAGAATCTCTCTAACCCCTCTTATAAAGTGTTCAACCCCACCAAAATTTTGCTTCACCCCTCCTATTTAGTGTGAAAGTCTTTAGCCTTAACGCCTAAACCCTGTCGAAGCTCGCTCAGTGGTGCCGCTTGCACCCCACCAGAATTTTTTCTACCCCTCCTTTAAAAAAAATGAAAATCCGCCCTTGTCTGCCAAAATGGCGTTTGTTGTCAAACTAATTATTTAAAAAACCGTGAAAAAAATATTCAAAAAAAATTATTTCCGACCTACCGACCCTAATTTTTTCGCGATATGAAACCGGAACCACAGGGGTTTTTTTTACGCCCTTTGTGGAATTTGCAGTTTAGCATACATATTTACTGTGCAGTAATTTTATATCAATTTTTAAATTTGATGTTTTCTAGGAACAAACCATCAAAAACATTGCAGAATATGTGAAGAAGAATCCTAGAGCATCGGAAACGCAGTTGAAAAATGAATTGACAAAACAAATAAAAACATTTGCTGAGAAAGTAGAAGCATTGCAAAAACAATAACTCTATTATTGCAGCACATTAATATAGCACATTAATTTCATGTATTGATACTGTAAATATAGTCTTCATTTGTTAGATGTTACAAATGCGAACATATACATGACTAACATGAGTAGCATCAGGCCAAATTTTCTCTTCCTTAAATGCAGGTGGATGGAAGGGAAAAGAAGGGCATGACACAAATGCATTTCTGGCCACATGTAAAAAAGCCAAAATCCAGCTTTCACCTGATTGGTCTATCAGAAAAAAGTTTTATAATTCTGTTTTTGATTGACCAGTACTAATTAGATTATACTATGCTGTGTTGGTGTAATGTACTCAGGTGAATAAGATGCTTGTGTGATGTTACTCTGGGTGTACATCCACACTAGGCAGGCTTGAAAAATATGCCTGGCCACGGTGGGATTCGAACCTACGACCTTTGGCAGAGCATTGGGCTAGTATTCCAAAGGTCGTAGGTGCGAATCCCACCGTGGCCAGGCATATTTTGCAAGTCTGCCCAGTGTGGATATACACTCAGAGTAACATCACACAAGCATTAGATTATACTATGTTCATGATATATTTAGCAGTTTTAACTATATTAAATTGTTTTTGTGTGAAATTGACATTTACCTGTATTGGGCACTAAAGACAGACTTTACTATATGTAGAGGCACTTGGGCTGGGCGGCATTCTACATTTCCACTCAAGTGTGTGCAAGATTATTGGTATCAAATTGTTTCCTTTTTTTGTAACAAAGTTATCAATGGACAACTATGAAAGGATGACATATCTAATTTGGATTATAATGTGCTAAACCATAATAAAAAAGTGTAAATTGGATCCAATGCCCACTCCACTGACTATATCGATTATTTGGACAGTGATCACTTGTCAACATATTAAGGTCATGTTCTTGTTGATGGGAAAATGTCAGATAGTTTGATGTGTTGTTCAAGAGATTTGTAGATGGAAAATTCGAATGGAATTTGGAGCAGTTGCGAAACATGCAACCAATGGCCCTCTGGCAGGAATCGATGCTGTGGCCCCGCGTTTCCGGTGCACCGCTCTAACCAACTGAGCTACAGAGGCCAGTTGTCGAGCTCTTACCACAAGTTCTTGTATAAATACTAATGTGACGCCAGTGTATGAGTGAATGTACCTTTCGGTGTCCCACGGGCACGGCGATTTTGTCTAGGACCGTTGTCCGTTACTCTTTACTATCTATGCGAGCAAGCTTTTTGATGTTATCAAACGTTAATTGTCTATTGATCATGCGTATATGCTGACGATACTCCACTTTATTTGTCGTTTGAATCAGAAAGTATGCATGCTAAGTCAAGAGGAAGCATTAATCGCAATGGAACTGTTTCGCACTCTCGTTTCGAAGTGCTACTTTACTTGGACTTTCCAAAGGACGTAGGCCACACTTGTTTTTGTACTTTATATCTTATATATTATCGATGTGTCAAATATACGACACAAAGTGACAAAGACGAAGAAGTCAACTATATTAAACAAAAATATGTTTACAATTAATTACTTGATAAAGTGTAAGGTTATACTGAATGATTATAAATGATAAGTCAGTTACTCACAATTTTCGTGAGCCTGTCCTGTTGTTTCGGTTTTTTTTAGAGTAGAAAGATGGTAAATATTATCACTAATATTAAAACATATAGTTCTTCGTATTGAAAACAAAACCACACTTTCCGGTTCTCTCCAAAATCCGCATGCGGGCTGTCCTGTTTTTAGGGCTGTAGCTCGCTCGAAACAGAAACAATTACAAAGGGTGCAAAACACGGCGGTCACACTTGTTACGAACTCGCCGCGTTATTGAAATATTGTCATATAACTCCTGTACTATATCAGTTACATTGGCTATACCCATCAAATCGCCATCAAATATAGGATTAAATTAATTTTGTTAATGACTTTCAATGCTAGCTATTCACAACATGGCACCTGATTATTTCAGAGAACTTATTTATATAAATGATGGTTTTATACTAGCTCCCCCAACATTCAAGTCGAAAAAGACTACAGGAAATAGAGTACACATGCGCAGGGAGTATTCCCCTCTGTTTGCATCAGTGAAATGAGTAAAACTGGAATGCTACCTCCAACCCAGACTTTTCACACATGCGAAGAGCGCGGTCAATCCGTCAACATCAATATTTATGCTTGAAAACCGGCTTAAAATTTACGAAATAAAAGCTTTTCAACTGCGTTTTGAAGCCTTCTATCAATGCATTTTTCAGGTAAAACTTTTTTTTAATTTTTTTTCCGAATAATATCGGCATATGCTCGTTCCTTGAACTGCATGGTCTCGCGAGAGAATTGCGAGGCATGAACGTGCAGGACTTGACCCCCAGACACACGTCAGGGTTCGTAGCGGTCTTTGAAATCCTTGAAAGTCTTTAAATTTGAATTCAGGTCTTTAAGGTCTTTGAAAAGTCTTTGAATTGTGTGAAAAAGCGAAGAAAGTCTTTAAAAGTCTTTAAATTCTTTAGTGAGTATTTGATTATACGATTCCCTATAGCTACTAAAATAGATTGATTGAAGCAAGATTTTCGCAAATATCGACGAAAAGGTGGATTTTAGGATGTGATGTGGCGGGACTAATTACCGGATAAAAATGGTGCTTACACTCGCAATTTTTCGACAGCTGATTGCTCTCAAAGGTATTTTGAAAAGTCTTTGAAAATAGGCAGAAAAAATCTTTGAAAGTCTTTGAATTGTTTTGGTCTTGGAGACTACGAACCCTGCGCGTGTCTGCGGTCAGATTTGGCTTTAAGAAAAAGATAGGCAGTTTATCTGCAGGTGGCGTTCCAGTTATATTCATTTCATTGGTTTGCATGCTCAATGATGTAATGTTACTGGAAATATACATGCATCCAACAACCCCTCGCCCACTTTTCCCAACCATTGTTTCAACAAAGTACTTTAATTACGCCAACACGGTAAGCAGGCTCGCGTTGCTCGCGTCACGATAATAATTTTCTTAATTTTTTGTTCACAACGACAAAAACAAATGACTGTTTTACACTTTTAACAACAGAACTATCGATTTCTGACATATATAAAGTAGGTTTGTTATTTTGCTATATTATAATGTAAACTTGTACAGGAAATTAACGCAGTCGGGAAACCTTTTTAATTTAAATGTTCATTGAAATTAACTGCTTTTTGCCGGTAAACTCTTCAAATTATTACTCGTACTTTGAAATGAAATAAATTTAAATCATACATGTCGCACTTGAAAATAATTTTCTCCTTCTTTGAGCTATTAAATTAAAGTTAATTCAAAGAAACTTTCGCATAGAATGGAAAGGAAAGCTATAGGCCTACAGTATACATGTCCAATTAAAGCCTTCTGGCGAAAACTGCATCGACAGCAAAGTCATACAATCATAAACAGTAAAAACAAACTTACCCTACACTTCAGGATTTAATTCTCATACTTTTTTTAAAATTTGAAAAAGGTGATTTACAACTTATTGTGTGAAAGCTTTCGTCATGCATGTTTTTTTAATCTTTACCTCCTTCACCCCTGGCAAACAGATGCGTAGCCATGCGCCCGCGATTATTGATGAACTTTAGACTTCGCTAATGTGCTTTCCTTTCCAGCATGAGCTCCACCTTTGAATTTACTATATGAGTAAATTCTTAAACACGTCCGAATTTATCATTATGATAAATTCGCGGCAAATTTTGAATTTATCATAATAATAAATTCGCAGCACCTAACACTAACCCTAACCCCAACCCGAACCCCTAACCCCTAACCACTAACCCCTTTAACTTTTTAAATTTTTTTAACTTTTTTAAAAATCTAACTTTTTAAACTTTTCTTGCTTTTCAAAACTCTTTTAAAACTTTTTAAAACTTTTTTAAAAACTATTTTTTTAAAAAACATGAAAAACTCATAATGATAAATTCGGACGTGTTTAAGAATTTACTCATATAGTAAATTCAAAGGTGGAGCTCATGTTGTTCCTTTCCCCCGGGGCCCGGGTGTAAATAGTCAAGCGGAATTACTGAGGGACTGCTTATATGAGAGGCGGGACGGGACGTTTGCCGGGAAGGGACGATTTATACATCCCGGGTTGGGAGCTATTTACATTATCCCGCTTTGCCGCGAGACGAGATGTGAGGCGGGATAATTTTGACGTATTGAAATAAGTCACGGTGCACGATTTAGCAAAATCACATAATTTTTCAAGTGACAGATCACAATATAACTGTAAACGAAAGGTTGTTGATGCAGCAATAATACTCCTTCTTGAACTACGAGATTTTCTCTAACAACGTTTGAGTTGCTTTAACCGTTATTTGAAAAATCCGTTTAATTTAAGCCTAATCATTTCAATATACCAAAATCTCCCGCTTTCCGTCCCGTCCCGGCAACAAGTGTTTACATGGAAGAAAACGTCCCGGTTGAAGCGGGATCCCGGTTGCACAAACCGGGATCCCGCTTGTCCGGGACGGGACGAAAAACGTCCCGCGGGCATCCATATAAACATCCGGTGATAAATATAATAGAAATTTATACAAGCCGGGATCCCGTCCCGTCCCGCCGGCAAACGTCCCGTCCCGCCTCTCATATAAACAGCCCCTAAGTACCATCGTCAACGCGCGTGGCTTGGGGATTAAATGATAAGAAGAATAACAAAATAAGGCTAATGCGAGTTTTATTGAAATAAACTAACCAGCTATAATTATTATGCAGTTACGTTTCTAGCTTAGATTACACAGCGTCTACAACTATTCTATAATAACGCTTTTGAACAATTACGTTCAGTTAGAGTAATTTCAGACCAGGATATTATAAGCTGTCTTTTAATTAAATACAAAATGTTTATAATAGCAGATGAACTTTAACTGTCGGTGCTAATGAATCACACCTTGCCAACTGGTTTTTGGCAGTGGTTTAAAACCTTAAATATTACTACTACAGAACACAGGAGTATTGCAACACCACCAATAACAATGAGAATGATCCCATATGTTGGTAATCCACCATCTTTAAAATAAAACAAAGTAGGAATAAGTAGTTTACTACGGTACGCAGTGTAGTAGGAAAGTATATTCATTACGTACGTCAAAGCAATATTCCCAAGTGGGCGGTGTCGTCTCAAGCAAGAGTATAAAAGAGCGTTGCTGTTCAAGAGAAGTATCTCGGACAGTGCAGTTGACAGCTCAAACTTGGATCTACTTAAAGAAACAGTTTCTATGCTTCAAGTTTTACAACTTTATAATTTTGCTGTGTGGGCAGCTAGCTGGCGCCTTGGTCCCGACCAGATTTCCTGCCAAGAGGTGGAAGGTTTTTTCTGGCCTCCCGGTACCAGCTATGAATATGATTGATTGTAATGGCGAATACTTGACGTGATTCTTATCATGTCAGGGAACAATATATAGACCGTGTTATTAATTTCACATCAAAATCTCAGGACAGGGACAATGCAATCAACTGTTGTTATACAAAAAATAGAGTACATTTGCTCATAATTTTGTAACTTTACTCAATATTTTGATTCACTCAGGATGCATTATTTTATTCATATCTTTTAGTCAAAATTTGTGAATTGTATCAATAGGGAATATGCCTTTGCACAGCTGCCTACAGATATGCTTAGTACCTATTTTTATTCTTATCGTTTCCTATTCCTAAGTTTTTGGTTTTGATCTGTATACGTATGTTTTTTCAGGATCCTTGCGTTTTCTTTATCATGCATTATTTCTATATTTATGCTTCTACATGCACATATATTACCTGATTCATCATCACTATCATCGTCAGAAGGAGTAAGAAAACTTGATAGATCAAGTTTTGAAGTAACCTCAGTCTCGTTTATAAATCGAAACTTCTGTAAATACAAAAATATTGGTAAGTATTAAAACGATATTAAGCGTGCCATATATGTCACAATGACGTAAAAGAGGATACAGACTGGCCAATACTGTCACTGATCTCAAATCTAGGAATTATTGTTATTGATGTGACCACTGCAACTTTACAGTCCAGTGGCTGGAACTAGAAGGGGTGAGCGATCGCCCCCCACCCTAGCTAGCTTTCATTTTGAAAAATGTAACGCGCGTGCCCATGTGCTATACTTGGCCAGAAAACGTTGAACTTCTTCTTATATTTTTCATGCCGGCTGGTTGTTTTATCCGTATAATATCCGAAGGAATAAATTTGCCTGTGTATAATTAATGATGGAACACCATATCGCCCCCTTAAGTCTCATTGAAAAACTCTTAGAAGAAGTTTGGCAAGCGAAGACAGATTTAAAAGTCCCTCTTCTCCTAAATATTCTCGGTTAAAAATTATCCACTCCTTGTTTGAAATATATGACGAGTCAAGGACCTAGACGACTTTATTTAAAAAAATTAAAGGAAGTTAGGTGTAAATATACACAAAAATGTTAAAAATAGGACAACATTTATGGTGGTTCAAAAGATATAAAATAAAGTACCTTTGAAAAAACTGAAACTTCAAACGAGAGGAAATTTGCAAGATCAACTGTAGATGCAGACTGGATTGAGGCCGAAACTGACACTGATGTAGTCGTACTATCATTTGTATTAGCAGGAGCAAAAAAATCAATGTGAATATCGACTGAATCATTGCTTCTCACAGTGACAATCTTGGGTGAAAATGAAGCAACAAATGATTTATCATCGGACACCAGAATTGAGAAGGTGGTATTCGAACCGTGGTTTTTGAGAAGTACAATAATCGACGTTGTTTCGTTTGGTGTTAAACTCAAACTGTTGTTCTGTACAGATATTTCAACCTCAAATTCTTGGGGTCTGATCACTCGAGATAGCAGACGCTGGATGGTTTCTCCATTTTTACTGTAGCCAAAATACATTATTTTAAATGCATCGTGGTTCAATTTAACCAAGCCAAAATACGAGTTACTATAGAACTCCTGTCCTTGCTCTAATTCGAAACTTTCCAAACGATTTCCCGCCGTATCTATTAAGTAACCCATGATGTTTCTGTTGGCTTGTAATGCATCTTCTGTTGGTTCTACTGTCACGTATAGCGACGTTCCTGCACAATTGGTCAAAAAAATTTAATGAGGGGCGGTCGGATAGAGAAAAAAAATGTACTCCCAAACACTTTAAGATTGTTGGTACTTCAATTTAATGATAATTTCATAATTGTTTGCCTGACACAGTACTTACTATATATATTATTTTATTACAATTACTGCAATGTAATTGGTTTAAGACGAGTGCAATTAATTATTTGAAAAACAAAACAAAATGGCGCTTCGCTTTGTAAATACAAACGAGCCTACAATTCACATACGTAAAGAGTTAAAGTGCACATGACATGAACTTTTTCCCTTCATTTTACTGCTTTACTAGAAAGTACCCTTCAAGTGATGAAGAATTATGATTACTGTTTTTTTATATCTCATCTCAATCCAGAGTTATTACAGTTTTTGTAATTTGAGCTATGATGTCATAAGCTGTGCTAAGTTGCAAGAAAAACTTGAAGTGGAATATCTCCAAGATGATTCAAATCAAATGAAATCAAACTTTGCACAGTTGTTGAGTGCAGTCGCACATACAGCTTAGTATGTTGACGTGGTTGTCAAGGCAACACCCTAGTTTCCTCTTTCTTGCATAAACTTAGTTTTATATTTCCAACAACACAAATGGCTATTTCTGTTGTTTTCATTGTTTATGTTCTTCATGGGGAACATTTTAGTACTTGTCAAATTAAAAGTGTGAAACAAGCGCTTTTCTTAGCTGTATACAGCAGGAACCGTGTGACTTGATGCGAGGAAAACTAGTGCGTTGCTTGACAACCACACAAAATATATGTGTGACTGCACTCAACAACTGTGCAAAGTTTCACTGATTTCATTTGCTCAAATCCTCTTGAAAATATTCCACTTTCAGTTTTTCTTCCAAACTTTAGCACAACTTATGACGTCATAGCTCAAATTACAAAAACAGTAATGACTCTGGATTGAGATGAGATGGGAGAAAACTGCAACCACCATTCTCCATCATTTCAGGGGTACTTTCTAGTAAAGCAATAAAATTAAGGCCAAAAAATTCATGTCATGTGCAGTTCAATTAAAACATTAAAACAAAAGTAGAAAATTAAAATATACAAAAAAAAACATTGACCTATAACTCTCTTGCTGAACATTTAATATTTTTGAACTTGAACAATTGATGTTGACGCATCAAGAACGTGCGATTCGGTTTATATCGCAGATTCGCTTGGACAATTCGAATAAGTATTTGAATTTAAATAAATCTTAAATTAAGTAAGACGTTTATAGTTATTTCTTGCACATAGTTTGCATGTTTCAACTGTTAAATGCGTCAAATTATGCATTTGTTCTTTGAATTCACGTGACATCAATACCGAGGGGAGGGGATCCAATAGCTATAATTTGTCATGTATAGGCCTGTATACAATAAATAAATAATTACACCGGCATGCAAGTCGTGCAATTGGTGATCATTCATTAGATATTGCATTCATCCATTTACTTACTTTTTTCATACCAATAAAGATCAGGTTTTTAGCCGTCGAATGATACTTTTCTTGTATCATTGGGACATTTTACAGAACTGGAAGTTTGCAAACTAAACTCGCAATGCCATACGTTTCCAAAATAAGGAATTAACAAGTATTTTGAGCAAATATATGACCCAAAATTGGAAGAACATTAAATCTTTAAAGTAAAAAATGCAATTTCAACCGATCGCGACCACTTTAATCCAGATCGTATTAGTGATCTTTTTTATCGCAATGATTCCATAAAGGTGTCATTTGGCAGTTAAAAGCCTGGAGCCGGTTGTTCAAAGGTGGGTTAGCGCTAACCCTTGGTTAAAATTTAACCCCCTGTTTTGGTTTGCGTAGTTCTGCACGTTTGTTTATCTCAAAACGTCAGAGAAGTGAACTCCTATCGACCCAGACAAGATCTCTGAAGAAATATTTCCAAATTTGTGGACAAGCTGTCAGGAAGTTTGCTTTGAATATTAGGTTAACTTAGGGTTAAGCTAACCTAACTTTGAACAACTGGCCCCTGATCTTTATAAATACAAAAACAGAAAACCTATAAACGTAATTATTAACATACGATAACATGTCAAAGTTGAATTACTTTTTTATTCGACCTGTATAATATTCCCTGCGATTCTTAGTAACTTTTTAAATCCTCGAGGGCATGTATCAGGGCCGTACACAGCGAGGGACAAGGGGCAACTGCCCCTCCAGAGAAGACTATATTTACGATTTTTAGAATCATATGTCATTATTAATTATCCTTTGGATATTTGGGACTTTTTCCGGCATATAGGTCTTATTGTCCCCTAGGGAAAAAATCCTGCGTACGGATTTGCGTACGGCCCTGGCATGTATAATGTTATTCTATGCACTTTTGAGGGTCTCCTATAGGGGTACTTAGAGAACAGGCGATATTTTGCAATAAGAGCACAGAATCAAATTAAACCGAAACATTAGAGAGAACAAGGCATCATGGTGAAGCTTTTTTTTGGAACAAGGAAACGAAGGAAAACTTTCAAGTGAATATACGGAGCACATGCAGACCTTTTCCCTTTGGGAGACCTCAATTGTGTCGCTCAAAAATATTTTTAGTGCTTCTATCTTTGAAAAACATTAAAAACACGCACACAAGATATATTGTTTTGTGTTGGTTTCGTATGTGTTACTTTTCAGTTATCTTCATAAGTTGTTTGGATATATCAATTACTTATTATAATGCAATTAAAAATTTAAAAGCTCCTACCTTTAATTGGGTTGCCTGATATTGGAACAAGGAACTTCTGAAAAGTGCTAGAATATTCTTCCTTCTCAAGAGATGTTGTAAAAGCCAAAGTGCTTTGTGCTTTAACTTGAAGTGTAAATGGTCCAGTTGCAGTTATGGTAAATTTCCATACACCAGCTGTAGGCATGATAACACGAACAGAATAAAAAGTCGCTGTTTGTGAGATTGTATTTATTGTTCCGTTGCCGTCTAAAACATAACATGCAACAGATAAAGTTTGGTATCTATTATTTTAGCTTGACAGGTGTTGTTGAGATGTCTATTGATTTCCCGTCCGACACGAGTTATCCTAAGGTGTCCCATTTTCCAAAACGGGTAGTTCTAAAACTTAAAATGAGCAGTTCTAAAATTGAGCTTATAAATAAAATCGGGCTCTTAATGAAAATTAGTGAGGGACGCCGGAGCGATTTTCGCGAAAGGGCACTTTTGAATTGGTATATACTAAGAGATGTTTGCAAAACATCGGTAGTTGAACTTCGCCTAATTATCTTTTCTATTTATTGGATGATAGGGGAGTGAGGGGGTTCTCCGCCAGGCGATTGTGCTATTCTGGAAGCTCGATGACTGTATTTCTTGCGTTTTCTGAAGCAAATTCATAAAAGAATTGCTCTAACATTTCTGAAAATCCCCTATTTCGCCAAGGCAATCCTTTAAATTGAAAGGGCACCTTTGCCCCCCCCTTGCCCTCCTGGTAAAGGGCAACGCGGCGGCTGCCCCGCCTGCCCCCCCCCCCTCCAGTTCCGGCGGCCCTGAAATTAGTTATAAATTAAGCGCCTATGCATAAAGAAATTTAAGGCAAAAAAAGAACCAAATGTCACTGCGAAAACGCAGGAAATATAACGGCCTTTCTGGACTACAAAAATTCAAAATTTTCCAGGAGAAGCATACCCCAGGACTCTCCTAGCTATTAGAGGAAAAGGAGAAGAAGAAGAGGAATTGAATGAAATTTGTCATTGGAGTTCTCTGGAAAAACAGTTTATTATAATCACAGGAGATTTGAATTTAGATCTTTTAAAACCTGAAAGCAGAGAAGGGAAAATACTGTGTGACTTAGAAGAAGTGCATGGTCTCGAATGCTTAGTAAAGAAACCACTAACAAGAGTGGCGAGAAACAGTGAAACGTTATTAGATGTTATCATTACCAACAAACCTAACTTTTCACGGAATGTGATGTGTTTGATCCACAGATAAGTGACCATGCGATGGTGTACGGTGTTATGTCTCTCAGAGCAATTCATTATACATACAAAATTGTGTCATTTAGAAGCTTTAAGAATGTGAACGAAGAAAAGCTAAAAAAGGATCTCCAATTGGTACCTTGGCATATAGCAGATATTTTTGATACAATAGACAAAAAGTACGAGTGCTGGAACACACAATTAAACAGTATTCTAGAGGAATGTGCCCCTGTTAAAAGGATGAAAGTTCGATCAAGAGACGTACCATATAGGACCACCAACTGGAAGAAAGCGATGAGGGCAAAGAGCAGGTATGCTAAACGATACAGTAAAAAAAAAAACTCAGGAAAATTTTGAATTAATGAAACAATGGAGGAATAAAGCTACAAAAGAAAGACGCAAAGCAATTAAGAACTATTGGAAGCAAGTCGCCAGTCAAATGAAATCAAATCCTAGACAATTTTATAAAACTTTCATGCCTTTTCTTGAGAAATAAGGAAAAGGAAAATGTAGAGAAGGCATATCTCTGAATATAGCCGGTAAACCAGAAGGAGATCAACAGAAGGTTGCAGAACACCTAGCTAATTACTTTGCCACGATTGCAGATGGAATTGGTGGAGATAATGTGAGCAGTCTTACTGAACATGATTTTATAGATCATCCAAGCATTCAAACAATAAAATGTAAGATGGACGATGAAAACGTTGAATCGTTCAATTTTAGAGAAGTAACCAACCACAGATGAAGTAGAAGACATACTGAAAAACCTAAACCCACGAAAAGCAGCAGGATTTGACAATCTTCACCCGTATGTATTGAAGTCATGTGCCAGGGAAATATCTCCATCACTGACAAAACTATTTAACATGAGTATAAAAGATGGTGTGTGGCCGGTAAAGTGGAAGCGCGGTGAATGGATACCAATTTACAAGAAAGACGATAGAATGAAAGATGGGAATTACAGAGCGATAACAGTCATGTCGAGCGTAGACAAAGTCTATGAAAAATTGTTAAGTATGCAAACAAATGGATTTATTGAAAACAAATTAAGCGATAATATGACTGCCTATCGCAAAGGCCACAGCTGCGAGACAACTATGTTTCGACAGATATGAGTAAGGCATTTGATTCACTTTATCCACCTCTTATTGTTAAGAAATTAGAAGCTTACAATTTTTCGGAGAGTTCGTTAAAATTACTACGCTCGTACTTCAACAGTAGAATGAATCGTGTCAAAATTGGGTCAGTAACAAGTACGTGGAAACTTTTAGAGAGGGGATGTCCTCAGGGTTCAAATTTCGGTCCGTTGTTATGGAATATTTTTCAAAACGATCTTACTTATACCATATGTGGTTCTGAGTTATCTACGTATGTGGACGACCACCAATTATATGGAAGTGGAAGCACTGTTAAAGAGGTTGAAGCGAAATTGGAAAACGATGTTAATATTACAACCAGGTGGTATGAAGAAAATTTCTTATGTTTAATTTAAATTTAGAAAAGTTTCAAACTATGGTCCTTGGTCGAAAGAATGAGAATGAGAGAACAATGAATATTAACATAAACGATAAATTATTGAACAGTCTACATCATTAAAGCTACTTGGTGTGGATGTAGACGACCAACTTGATTTTAGATGTCATATTAGCGAAATATGCAAAAGAACAAGCAGAAAAGTTGGAGTGTTGATGCGTCTAAGAAATCTTATTCCCGAAGAGGAAAATTAATCATCAACAAGACAGTTGTATTACCGCATCTGACATATTGCCATTTAGTATGGCATTTTTGTCGAGCATCGGATAGACAAGAGTTGGAAAGAGTACAAGAGCGTGCAGTTTTCAACTTCAAAACACTTACGTATGAAGAACTACTCGCAAAAGCAAATCTTCCCACGCTATATCACAGACGTGTACAAGATATTGCCATACTAATGTTTAAAATTAAAAATAATCTTGCTCCCTCATATATTCAGAATTTAATCAATTTATTTTGTACTAATGATAAGACTACGACATATAATCTAAGAAATTCTGATTTCAGAATACCGCGTTTTAATACGGTAAAATATGGAAAATACTCAATTAGATACTTAGGACCTTTTTTATGGTCAAAGTTAAGTAAAGAAGTTAGGAACATCAGTACTTTGAACGTTTTCAAGAGTGAAATTAGGAAAGTTGACTTTAGTTTTTTAGAGGATAGTGGTTGTAGTAACTGCTATCTATGTAGTAATTAAGGATTAGTATTAGTATTGTAAATTTATCTACTCATAGCTAGTCGTATAAGTATACTTTTTGTATAACAGTAGGCTTAATCTGTGTCCCCCCAATTAGCGTGCCAAACGCTAAAATGTTTTGACACATAAATAAAGTTTCTTATCTTATCTTATCTTAACTTAAGTATCTAATATGCGCCACACTGTTAGCCTATATGTTCACTATACCTCACACCTCACAGTTTGTCCTTGTCGAAATAATTATGCTGTACTAAATTTTTCTTAGAATGACCCCCGCCGTCCGAATGCTGTCTAATCTGTTAATCTGATTGTCTATATTTCATTCCGCCTACAATAGTGTAATTTGTCTGTCCCAGTCCTTGCGTTTGGTTGTATTCGTTTTGTTGAATGTTGACACATGTTAGTGGTGTTTGTTCGTCTGCATGCCTATGTGTATTTCTGGCTATCTCTATCTTTCTGTTGGTGCTGGTTTCCTGGTGTTTAGGTATCACTGTACCTTGAGGTGGAACTACTTTGATATTGGTACTTCCTCCAGCACTTAATACAGCTGTAATTGAAGTAATGGTAGAATCACTTTGAACATTGTAGGATTTCGTAGTTACGTTGTTAGCATTAACTTCAACAGACAGCAACGAGACTTCTTCTGACAACGACGAATTTCCTTCGGCAGAAATATTTGCGGGGCGAATAAGCTTGATAGCTTCATCAATATTAGACTTTGAATATTCTATGAGCTGTCCTCCGGTTGCACTGGCTAGTTTTTCATACACCTCTCGCTCTGTTAAGCTTCTTCGCCTACGACTACCGCAGTGGCCACTGATAAAAAGATAAATTCTACAGTTTCTTTGCAATGCGATTGATATCACAGAGAATACTAGATGGGCATCTTTGGCGGCAGCATCAGTAAAGTGATATACATCAGAGTTAGGTAGACTGTTAAGAAGAGCTAAATAAAGACCACTCATGCCCAATTCTGCGCAATCACCACCATCGTGTGCTCTGAGGGAGTTCACTGTTTGTTTTGCTACTTCAGGATCATCTGTTGTTAATACTGGACCAACATCTATAAGATATAAAGCGGGAAAACGTTTTAAGAAAGACAGGGAAACATGCCAACCAGCCTGGTTTCGCCGTTTGGTGGGAATTGCAACATGTAGACTGGGATGACTTACTTCCAGGGGCGTAGCTAGAGGAGGTGTGTAACCCCTCCCCATTCATCAAATATTTGCTTGACCCGGCAAATTGTTTTCGGATTTGGCGGCAATTTGGTTTCGTAGTCAGCGAAAATATTTGAGTGACTCGGAATATCAAGTAATAGCTATAACAAAAAATTCGCTAAATTTACGAAAATTACGAAAAAAAAGTTAAAAAATGACGATACATTAATGGGGAAGTTTGTGAAAAACGGTATGTCCAGGAAAAATTTTGACCCTCCCCCCTCGCCAACAATTTTGGGGGAAAATATGAATAACGACTGAAATGTTAATTTTGTCGGTAAATGTGATACTACAGCCCCCCAAGCCCGTAGCTGGCTCTCAATTTCTGGGGGGAGCACTGCAGAAAGAATGTAACAGAGGGGTTGGGATGATTCTGACTCGACCCCCCCCTCCCCTCCCCGTCGACAACTTTTTAGGTAAAAAAATTGTCCGGACGAGTACGTTGCAATTGCTTTCCAGGTACTTTATCTCAGTTTTTCATACCAAATTTTGGTACTTAGCCCCCCCCAAAAAAAAAAATAACAACATTGACAGCTATTAGTTCCGCAAACGTCTGCAGGGGCTAAGCCCCCGGTGTAAGATTTCTGGAGGGGCTCGAGCTCCAAAGCCCCCCCCCCTACTCTACGCCTATTAGGTTATTTATTTTAGGCCACAAGCAATCTATTTTCATACAAAAATTGAGTATGACTATGAGCCTCAAGTATTAATCTTCTACGGGACACTGCCCCCCAGCCCCCCCCCCCTCAGCTACGGGCCTGCAGCGCCCCCTTCTTTAGCCTCTTCGCCACGGCCCTAATTACTTCTGTGTTCATACGACGTCTATTTTTATGCCCCCTAATATCCCGCCTTGGCTTCAATTCGATATTTTTTTTAATACTTTTGTTTGTGGAAACACCTCGTATATTTGATCATTTTTGTGTGTTGGTGTTATGTACTCAGGTGAATATGATGTTTGTGATGCTGACTCTGAGTATGCATCTACACCGGGCAAGCTAAAAAGTTTGCTTGGCCACGGTGGGAATCGAACCCGCGACCTTTGGGATACTAGTCCAATGCTCTGCCAACTGAGCTACGTGGTAAAGTCGGTTCGAGTTGATGGTATTTCGGAACGCTGAGTCTAGTTTCTTCGATATCAGTGTATTCTATGATTATTTTGTGTGACACAAATATTCATCACTGCTAATTAATAAATATTTTTTTGTTTGTCTTTTCCAACTATGCCGTTCAATACTATATTAATTTAATTTAATTTTAATTTAGTAAGAATTTATATAGCGCTAAAACTATATACAGAATATTCTAAAGCGTATAAAATATATGCAGTTACAAAAAACTAAGTTAAGTTAAAAATTACATTATACATTATTGCTCTGAAGATGTTGTATTGTAAACAACGAAACGTTATAGCTAATATTTTTTTTACTTTTATTATGTTTGGATTTAAAGTTATTTGCTGGGCTCTGCTCTTTTTCTTTAAACTATGAATTCAAAGAAGATGAAAGCCGAATTTCATACAATATTAAATTCAAAAGAGCGGGTCCTCCTTTCATAAAGGCACGATCACCAAAAGACGTATAGTTGGAACATGAACCAGTTCTTGCTTGTCTGATCACAGCGAATGGTGATTACATTGTTTAAATGTTAACATGTCACAAATATATTTAGGAGCTAAACTATAAAGGGCTTTATAGACTAGTAATAGAATCTTAAATATGACACGATGTTTCACCGGTAACCAATGCAGTTTCATTAATTTAATGTTGGGGTAATGTGATCAAATTTAGGTGTGAGACATACAACACAAGCAGCAGCATTTAGAACTTTCTGCAACCGATCTAATAGACAACTTGCATGTCAGACTAATTTTTGATTTAGGCAAAAAAAGTAAATTCCCGTAAAGAACTTATTAAAATCAGTAAAATTGCAAAATTTGGGTACGAAATGTTGTAAAATATAGCCTTGCGAAGTTTGCCTATTTTCAGTATGTTTGCATTACGTGCGGAATTGTTACCATTTTTGAGCCGAAAATGATGACAACTTCCGCACGTTATACAAATATATACTGAAAATATGCAAATTCGCAAGACTATATTTTCTGTATTTTACAACATTTCGTACCCAAATTTTGCAATTTTTACTAATTTCATTACGTTCTTTTTAACTGTTGTGTTTGATTCCCTTCTCTTTACCTTAGATCAGTTAAAATTTAGTCTAACATGCAAGTTGTCCATTGATATTTCGAAATTCTATTAATACAGCAACAAGTCACAATAATCGATATGAAGTTGCTGCCGACTTTGCCAACATTTGTGCTCGTGGACATGCATGTATATCAAACCATGACCCAAGGTTACGAACAACGTTTACCGGGGAAATTGCCATGCATGCACCTCACCAACCCTCAAATCACAATTCGTCAATTGATACCTTAAATATTGTTAACGAGAGCCAATGGTAATAAACTTCGCCTTAGTATACTTTGAATAAAAAGACGGTTGGCCGCCATCCAATTGCGAATCTCGTCAATACATTAATCTTCCATTGCTTTCACAGCTGATTCTTGGGTTGTCCACGCGAGGTGCGCTGGTACGAGAACACCGACGGCGCACCATAGGTCATAGATGATAACAACATAGCACGGTAAGCTCTAAAGCTCTTAACATTATCAGCTGCATTTCTCTGCCCACAAACAAACTATGGTGCTTTCCATATGCGTCACGGGTAATAAATGATAATCTATTAATTATAAAAAGTTCCCTTCATTATTAGATCCATATTCGACTCGACGGCTGTGAGAAACATCAGTTCTCAAGATCTCAGCGAAATGGAAGAAGAACCAAATGTCTCGAGGTCGATCCCAGCAGATGCTCTTTTGTGCGGGATGGAGAGCAGGAACGGAATGCAGTGCTGAGAGACCTCAGTCGCCGACGCTTTCAATTGCCATCATCCTCATCAGCGTCGTCAGACGAGGAGAATAACCGCTGTCAATTGGAATCTTGTAATCCTCCAAGTCCAACACACGATGAGGCAGAGCCATCCCAAAAATATCAAAAGAGACGAGGGGAAGAGGGGAAGAAAGAACTGCTTTCATCGCTTGACGATGTCTTGAAATAATTTCGACACAGACGGGTTGGGTCATGAATGACGACACATACATATCGAAAGTATACGAGCACATTAGATGGCAGTAAGTAAGCATCTTGCATACGTGTCCACGTTACGTCAAGTTCTTTATGTACATTTTATTCACTTTTAGCAAGGATTTCAAATAACTAAACTTTCTTTAAAAGCAGGTACATAGACGCATGTATGCTGCTAACCGGTCGCGTGCGCGAAGTGTTCGACGTGATAAAATTCGTCAAAGCTCATCCAGATGTTGACCATATATATTCGCAACCCAAAGATGTCTGAATTGCCGAGGTATGGCTGATGGCATGGGTGCCCTGGTATTGTTAAAATTTGAATGTCCTAGCTAGCACTAAACTGAACGCAAAGATGCGTAAAATATTGACAGGGTGCAAATATTAAATATTGACTTATTAAGAAATTAAAATATCTGTCCAAAGCACACGATTTTCTGCTCTTGGGAATTTAAAACAGCTTCTTTTAAAAACGGTTTCTTTATGCATAAAATTTACTTACGTCTAGTTTTAATGCACGTGCAGGTTCAGCAGAGTGCTGAGGCATTCAAATTGTAACAATACATTTATTTCAATATAGTTTTCGCTTTTTGGGGGACACCCTGTATAGTGTAAAACCAGCTAGGAATCAACAGACCATATAATGAATACAAAATACACTAAAACAGCCGCATCGTTACTGGCTGATATAAACTGACTAATGAGATTCCCCGTATTTATAGCATCATGCATGCAAAGCATCCTGGTTGGTTAACAGCAGTGCATTCTGGTCGGAGAAACGGAAGTAAAATCTTACTTTCAGTGCAATACAAATTAGAACTGCTGACTTGCTCGCTCGCTTCAGGCTCGCTCGCTGCGTCAGCAATTATCGTGTTACCATGACAACTACTTTAATTAAATACTTTATGTTCGGAAAATACAATGGTTTTGTCAGCAAGGCGAGGTTTCTGCATGCATGTATTTTTTAGTGTATAACTCTAATACGGCTCACCTGGATCGTTGAACGGTACTAAAACGTAATGAAAGTCTTCGTCGTCATTAGCAGCAGCGTCTTCAATAAACTGGACAGTAGCTTGCTGGACACCCGCTATTTCATCTGGGAAAAGATAAAAAGTGCTTTGGGGCTGGGCTGTATTATATATCGCAATGCTTTGCATAGCCCAGTGGACGAGCGATATCCATAATAATTTGACTATTGTATTTAAAGAACGTTCCCGTTTACAGGTGTTTCATGGGCATACCACCAACTCAATGACCATTTTAGAGTTTATCCTTAGACGTGCAAACGATCGCTGATGTACGGTATAGTCACAGAATAAGGTACACAGAAGACCGACTTCTTTGTTTTTCCTATGATTCTCCTATGATTTTGGCGTAACCCGTAATTCGTCATCAAATGCTGACGCCATGGTCCTAGCCAGTGCGCATTTTAGAGGCATTCACCCCTTGATAATATTCAAAATGGCGGACGTCCAGGGGGGGAATGCCTCTCAAACCCGCACTGGCTAGGACTATGGCGTCAGTATTTTGATGATGAATCATGGCGTGGCAGTGGTTACTCAAGTGAAGTCGAGTCGACCTTCTGTGTGCCTTATTCTGTGGTATAGTCACATATTCACTTACCGTGCCAAACAGACAGCTTTAAAAAATACAAAATAAATGTCTTGTTTTTATCGATCTTTAACATCGATAATACTGCACATGCAAGAATAACAAGATGCGCATTCATTTTTTGAATTTTGTCTAATTTTGTATTTGTTGTGGACTTGTGGTATGTTAAATTGGCTTTTCTCATGGCCGATTTTCCCGCCATTTTGGGGGTACTGCCTCTCCTACGTTTGAGAGTCTCCACACCACGAAACGCGACTCTTTATTGTTATAATTATTTATATAATGGTAAATTTACAGTAACAAATTTAAAAAGTCGCTTTCCAAGTTGTTTGAATTGTGTAAAATTTTTGACGAGGGCAGACAGTACCCCAATATGACGGATTTTGGCTTTTTACGTAAGGCTAATTAACCTTTCATTGTCGCCACTTTCTAGAAGAAAGCATAGTAATTTTATGGGGCTGTTTACACGATCTCACTTTGCCGGTTGACATAGCGAAGTCGCGGTTCGTAATTCAGCGAAACTGCATACTTTTCAAGCAGCAATAATAATCTTCTTCAACCACGAAATTTTCTTATTTCATGCCAGATTGGTTAATCGGATATGTCAAACGCATCTGATTGGTTAATAATCCCTTAATGGTAGTAGTAGCATTAGTAGCAACCTCCGTCGCAGGGACTTTCCAATATAGACCCTGGGTACGAGGATGTAGTAGCAGTAGCAGTAGTGGAAGTCATATCTGAACCTCTTTAATTTAATATTAACGAAATGACATATACGACCTGACCAGGCGACTTGCTCACGCCATCTCGCGCCATTGTACGTGTTTTACAAAGCGTCACATGTCAATTGCCGAAAGTATGGCATTACAGAATTGTTCTATAATTTGCTTATTGTTAGTCTATATTGTTTAACAAATAGATAAGATTTTGCCGTTGTCTGACCATTTATAGATACACAGTATGACGTCATAATGAGGAAAGAACAAAAAAGTAGCACACGAGCCGCCGAGGCAAGTGGTTCATCTATTTGTTTTATATAATAAAACCCCCCGAATTAAACAGGTAAATCCCTTACTTTTTATCCACGCACACATTTGGCAATTTGAAAAAGTCGATATTTTACAAATATCACGCGTACATAATTTATACAAATAAGGGAATGATATTGGCTACCTAAACTGTGACGTAATTCCGTGCGTCTGTCCTCTAGCTAACAGATCATGATTCGCGATAACCTGAGTATCAGGCCCTTATCACAGAATAGATATAGAGCAGAAGGTTCACTCAAGGGTAAAAAGTGTGCCAGAATGTCAGCCGACTTCCGGCGTGGCCGCCATGTTGAAAGCAACCAAACCAGAGGAAATTTTATAGGAGTTAATATGGCGGAATACGAAATAGAGCCACTAAAAGTGCTCTAGCTTTTTATGTATCCAAGCAAAACTCATGATACAAAAACTTCAAAGGTTCCGACTCGAGTGAAGCTTCTGCCTATTTCTATTTTGTGCCCTTATGTTTTCATTCGCCAGAATTGGCGGCGGCGAATGAAGGAGGGCCTGATACAATTCTTTACCGCGGCGCATGTAAAAAGCCAGATTCTGGCTTTTTCGTCTGATTGGCCGATTAGACAAACGATTTTTTAAATCTGTCATTTGATTGGCTGGTGTTAATTAGATTATACTATTGTTGTTGATATATTTTATAACGATCACAACTACAATTATAGCCGGCCCACTAAACGGCTGAATTTAAATTAAAACTGCAGTAAAATTAGAAAATAATCGCAAATTAGCGAAATATATTGCAAATGTAGCTTATATTAAATCGCCATCATGCAGATTGTACTATCGACTAACTGACGTATAGTTATAAAGTATACTTAATATATATATACTTTATAATTATATGTCAGTTTGTTGATAAATACGGTATAAGCGCCCATGTACAAAAGCTCATTGTAGTCACTGAAACCTCTGCGGAGGAGAGAGCAATCGGGTGGCGATTTAATATAAGCTACATTTGCAATATGTTTTGCTAATTTGTGATTATTTTTGTTAATTTTATAAGTTTATTGCAGTTTTAATTTAAATTCAGCCGTTTAGTGGGCTACATATGCTATAATTAGATTGTTGTTGTCGTTGTATGAAATTTAAATTTCTCCTGCGACATTTTGATTGGATACTAAATATAAACTTTGCTGTGGGTGGAAAGCGATCAGGTTAAGTTTTGTGTCAGGCTCTATTTGTAAAATAGAGCCTGATACTCAGGTTACGGTTGAGTTGTTAACGTTATTATATAAAAGTGAAATACTGCACGGGTCACCGTGCTCTTTTCTAACTACACAAAGCAATAGGCTATTTTAGACTAGTAATATCATGATTGGACTGGATTCTATTATTCCGAGCGGGAGCATGGAGCGACCAATTTTAATCACGTGAAAAATCAGTCGCGCGGGCATGCCAAGAAAGTTGAATGTAGTTCTACTTTCATGGCGTGTCCGCGAGCAGTCTGGTAGACAAAAAATGCACAGGTTAGACAACTAGAGAGAAAGTTGAGTAATATTCGCTCCGCCCGCGAAAAGAGACTGCAATGGAAAATGGTTTTAAATTCCCGGTCGAGCAGGCGATTTATAAATTTCCCGTTGGCAAGGAAAATTTATAAATTGCCCGTTGGCAAGGGTGAAACACTTTTTTCTCTTTGACGACTACTATATACGCATTAGGCAAGTGCCGCACGCATACAATCGTGCAAGAAACAGCAACAGTTAGCTCCGGTTCAACAATATCCTATCATCCGATCCCTGAGTACGTTGTTGCATAATTTAAGATACGCTCGTGCATGCAGTCTGCGATATACAAATATATTTACTTTTTTTGTTGTTGTGGTGCAACTCTTTTTCATCCGCCCCCTTTCGCATCATATTACGACACAATTTTATATAAATATCTCGGCGAGTATTTAAATAGAAGCCACCATTGTAATCCTCACAAAATAACCTTTCAAACGGGGGGTCAAGTGCCGTCAGAACATAACACAAACCGAAACAATCATATATTTACTCACCGCTTGGCCAAAGATTCTAAATTTCATATACACAAGATCTTGAATATCTCTTGAATATTTCGTCATTTGCTGAACGGCTATATGTGTAAAATACTCTTTGTATCCAAGTGCTTCCGTGTACAAATTTCGTTTGAATACGGCAAGTAGAAATATTTATTTTGAATTTTTCAAGATGTCGGGTTTTACTCGCACTTGCGTACATTGCGCAATAATTGGCCAATAAGAAGCTCCTGTAGCCGGAATGACGTCAAACTCACGCGTGTAGGTGCAATTTCACCTTGCGAACCATTTCTGGCCTTTCCAGGGTCATACGATACCAACTTCGCATTGTTTTGACAGTTTTCAGTCGTATTTCCGGTTGGGATTAATAATAATAATAATAATAATAATAAGCTTTAATCGAACTCGCGAAATTTACAATGCTAAATGAGAACGAAACAAAAGACATTACAACAAAGGCGAGTTAGATATGGGATCGGCGAACGGACACGAAGTCCCAACAAGGCAAACCCCGCACATAAATTATAACTAGAAATTTACACTATTAAGAAAACACAAAACTTCAATAAAAGTTCTCTAATACCACTAAACAGACAGCCCAGTCTCTCGCTCAGGTTGACTGCACATACCAACGGCCAACCTCGTACCCAGGGCCTCCTGCTGAGGGCGAAGGCCCTGGTAAATGCTGGTCAAAAACAGCTGGGCATTCTGTTGTCGCTGTCTAAATATTGCGGGCGCATTTCTTTAACAAACATTTTGATTCTTCGAACGCTGAAAATATGCATTGTGAGAGGATTTTTTGTCCTCTTTTACTGGTTTGTTCATGGAAAATAAAGTGTTTCTTGAAAGATTAAGTTGTAGTGCTTGTACGCAACGATATAACGACTTAATCGCATGAAAACGTGCGAAGAATTTTTATTTACAAATGGGCGACAAGTGGAAATGTTTCACTCATTGTCAGAGTTTCAGAAGCAGGGTACAGCAGTATGGAAACAAGGAAGTGTTCATATTTTGCTCTTGATAGAAGCTGAGTTGTTGTTGTTTCCACAGGTATGTTCAATAATTTGTTTGTCCTTCCTCATCTGGAATAATAAGTGTCTTAAAATACATATTTTGATGAAAATGACACATATTCCTCTTGCAATTTCGTAGAAACTGGCCGTTGCCTTCAGTTAGAAAATATATTTTATGAAAGTTAAATCATACTTTGTTTTATTAAAACCTGAGCTATTCATGGGAAAAATGTGCTAGATGTTGTAATTGACAAATCCACTTGTGAAGTGAAAATGTCATGTTGTCACATGCTTATGAAATTGCTCCTGTATTGGTTTGTTATAAAGTAAAAATTGCTGCAAAAATGCTTTTGAAAATGTTCAAGTATTGGTTGTTATGAGATAGGAAATGCCGCATTGATTTGTTCAGTTTTAAGAGTCTAACGGCAATCCTGAATATAGGCATGCTTGCTTTGTGAAATTCTGTGGTGATATGGCATATAAATAAAAATATCTTAAAATTTTTACCATTGCCTCTCTCCGAAATATGGCTTAAAACTATCCTTATTAGTCAACCTTCATGGAAAAGTTAGTGGGTATGCTGGGAAAAATGCGCGCGGCACTTTTTTTGGACACTGAAGATGGTAACATTTGATGTTGTCATATATTGCCATCCTCTTATCATAGCATAACTTAACTTATTTTAGTGAGTTTGTTAAAGCATTGTGCTCACTATATGCCTGTAGTATCTAAGACTTTTTCATAGCATTATATGACAAATTTAAGTTCTGTTTTATTTTATTTTTAGGTGATAGTATCTGTTCACTTGAATGTTGGTATCAAATTTTGGACAAGTTTCAATTATTATTTCACATTCCTTTATTCAAATATCCAAATAAATTGAATATGACATCAAACTGGACGACTAGATTCTGTTTCCAAACTTGTTTTTGTAAAAATAGAAAATAACAACTTATTATGTGTTGTTCTAATAAAAACTATTGTTTTTGATATGCATATTTGATTTTTAAAATTACAGTCATTCTTTGCTAAAATGTGTACCAGGAATACTGAAATCTTTCAGATCAGCTACCAATTCCCTTTATAACTTATGTAGCCAAGTGTTCTATCAATTTCTGTTCAGATTAAACAAACGATGGGTAAAATATTAGTTTAGATTCTTTCAAAAAAAATGAGCTTGCCTATTTTGAAAGCATATTAAAAAGCAATAAAATAAAGCAAAAGTACTTATTTTTAATTTAAAACCTTTGGATTGCATAGCTTAATGTTTTCCACTAAATATTACAAAGTTTTTGTTCATTAAAATGTTGTTTTATCAGCTTTAAAACCAGATAAATACACGAAGCACTCCTATAAATATATGTCGCCATATTGATTTTTTCGCGCATGCTCCGTACAAAATGCCCAGCTGTTCCCAGCATTGAACTATAAATAAACTGGAAGGCTAACTGCTATGATGAAGGCCTATGATTTGATGAAGCCAAAATAGTTTTTCTGAGTTATGAGCAGAAATACTTGACCCCAAACGTCTGGCTATATATCAAATTGAAGCTAATGAAAATTGCTATTCGGTGTGGAAATTTCAAGACTTCAGCGAAAAGAAAAATCTTTAAAAAATACAAAAACAACTGCAAAACGGCAAATTATCGGTAATTTTGTTTGTAGTTTTTCAATATTTCCCTCTTAGCTAAAGTCTTGAAATTTCTACACCAAATAGAGTTTTTCAATAGCTCCAATTTGATATATAGCCCAACGTTCAGTGTTGAGTATTTCTGCTCATAACTCAGAAAAACTAAAATGCACTGGCTTCAATTTCCCCCCCTGAGTTAGCCTTCCAGTTTATTTATAGTTCAATGGTTCCCAGTGAACTCTAAAAATAACTGGAAGGCTAACTCCTATGATGAAAGTCTATGATTCGTTGAAGCCGGCGCGCGGGAAAATCAGCTTTCAAAAAGACTAAGGAGAGTTTCGAGGAGTGAAAAAAATTCTGCCCAAAGTTTGTTTTCGAGCAAAAATTTGCAAGAAAAACACTTTTTCCATGGGAATACAACAATGATTGGGATTTAAACCAGGTTTTCCGATTAGTTCCAACTGTTTTACATCTCTCTGCAGCAAAAAGTAAGGAGTTTTGCTTTTGTATTTTGAAAAAATGACGAAAGTTTGGACGTGCCGAAGGAAACCTCGCCGTTCAACTCAAAAATATATACTATAAAACATTTTGACAGTCCCAAAATTTATGTTGTACTAAACCCTAGGTATTGTTATTGATCCTGAGCTTTTAGTCCTTGTTTTAGTCGCTTTTAAACATAAATAAATTGGCGTTTTTCAAGTGATGTTATTTTCGTCATCGGCATCTTGTTGGCCACTATGAGCATTTTGAATATGGCAATATTTTTGTCAATTTTCAAATGCTTTTTTTTCGACCTTAAAACGTTCAATCTTCTTGAAACTTCGCATACAGATGTATTTTGCATGGGTTTAAATAATTCCTGAGGTATGACGTCTTAGTTTTATCTTAAACTTCCAAAAACTCAGAAAAAGCAGCCTAAAACGCGCGGTTTTTCTGACCGTTCATGCTTATGGCCGTGTTTTTTCGTATTTTTTGCTAATTCGTGATTTGTTTGCTTTGCGAATATTAAATTCATTTATAATACTACTGATATAAATTAAATTTGGTAGTATAACTAATATTTTGGGGCAAGATTTTTCTGATCGAAAAATGTGCATATTTTGAAAAAAAAATTTAAAAAGGACTGGGTCTACCTACAAAAAAAGCTTCAAGCACGGCTTCAACTTCCCCCCCTGACTTAGCCTTCCAGTTATTTATAGTTCAATGGCTGTTCCTTATTCCGCCATGTTGGCTTCACTCACTGAGCTATACTATAGCTTCACTTTTTGAGCTCGAGTCAGCCTTCCATGTTATATAGTTCAGTGGCTCTCTCCTCCGTTCCAAGATCCGCCATGTAAAGTGTAGTGAAATGTATCTCATTGTAATATTAAATCCTAAGAAAACTAAAGCCTCTGCGGAGGAGAGAGGTTCAGTGGTCTCCACTTTTTCTCATGCGTGCCCTTATAAATCCGCCATGTTTGAATTTGACTAGGAGTGCAAACTACAAAGTATAAACACAGCTAAAACTACGTTTTCATCGTCAAAACGTTTGTCTTGTTGTCTAATTTGTAGTTTGGGGATAGATTTAAAGTTATTTGAAGGCACAAACTGTTAAAGCAAATGTGCAGTTACAAAAATAGTGAAAATCGTATTAACTCATTAACGCGCAAGCTGTTACAATGTTTCTACCCCCCTAACGTCCAAGCAATATGGCGAATACGTGACTGAATTCTAACCCGAGTATCAGGCTCTATTTTACAAATAGAGCCTGACACAAAACTTAACCTGATCGCTTTCCGCCCACAGCAAAGTTTATATTTAGTATCCAATCAAAATGCCGCAGGAGAAATTTAAATTTCACTCAACGACAACAACAATCTAATTATAGCATAGGCGCCCACTAAACGGCTGAATTTAAATTAAAACTGCAATGAACTTATAAAACTAACAAAAATAATCACAAATTAGCGAAATATATTGCAAATGTAGCTTATATTAAATCGCCACCCGATTGCTTTCTCCTTCGCAGAGGTTTCAGTGACTACAATGAGCTTTTATGGCGCTTGCCGTATTTATCAACAAACAGTGACGTATATAATTATAAAGTATATATATTAAGTATACTTTATAACTATACGTCAGTCGATAGTGCAATCTGATGGCGATTTAATATAAGCTACATTTGCAATATATTTCGCTAATTTTTTCGATTATTTTCTAATTTTACTGCAGTTTTAATTTAAATTCAGCCGTTTAGTGGGCCGGCTATAATTGTAGTTGTGAATTGTGATCGTTATAAAATATATCAACAACAATAGTATAATCTAATTAGCACCAGCCAATCAAATGACAGATTTTAAAAATCGTTTGTCTAATCGGCCAATCAGCGCTCAGTCCAGATTCTGGACTGAACAACCAGGCAAAATGCCACTTTTGTGTCAGGCCGTACTTTTCTCCCTTTCGCCCACGATCAGGCGTGCCTGTGCCCTAAAAAGTACGGCCTGATACTCAGGTTAACTGAATTCAAGAGCTTTCACCAAAATGGCAATATCTCAGAAACAGTTGCATGAATAAATCTGGTCTTTTCAACCAAATATTATTAATATATGATTGACCAAATTTAGTTTAAATGAACTTGCATACCTATATATATATCATTAGTTTTTTCAATGAGAATTTTTATTTGTAAACCAGTGACACTATTTTTTTCATGTCACTCATCACCTAAAGGGGCAATATCTCCATATATTTATATAAAAACAAAAAAAAAATTATTTACTAAATTAGTACATATCTATATTATAACCAATTTTCATCTATTGGGATATGAATTAGAAAATGATCAAAAATTATAAAAAATACTCCTTTGCTTTTTTGGGCAAGATGTTTACAACATGAAATTTAGAACAGTAACTAAGTGTTCAAATTCAACAAAATGTGCAAGCCAAAACACAGTGCTTGTACATCTTTGGAGTTTTTAATTACCTCAAATATAGTAAAGGACATACGGTACTAGAATCTATTTGTTTTCAATATAAACCAAGGATGGGAAGGTGAGAAAATAGGAATTTTCTGAGGTGTTTTTAACACAGACAATGACAGCCGACATTTTCAAAGGCAAATTGCGGTGACAAAACCAAAAGTTATTCACTTCTCTCCTCAAAGCACTGAAAAACACCATAAAGAGAAAAACATTTTAAACATACATCAGGTAAGCCTTTTAGCTCAATTTTCTCATGTTTCTGTTTGTAAAGAAACGGTTTTTAGCCAAAATTATTTTGCGCGCCAATGTAGGCTGCTATAAAATGTCAGACACGCGTTCTCTTTTGAAGTCTGGCTCTGAAAAACAATCGCTTTTTTTTAGTTTGAAATAAGCTTTCATTAGGACTAATTGTGTATAAATGTTATCTGTATGCCCAAATGAAAAAGATAACCTAATATTCAGGTATTCAACATAGCTATAAAAGGGTGAAATAAGGACTTTCATCTTTGGTTGTTTGTCAGACATGAGAAACCACATTAGTGCCATTTTGTCGCGCGTGCTATTTTATAAACTAAACACCTCAAAACCATAAACTTTTACTTCAGAAAACTACAAAGTTTCCCATAGACATTATTAAAAATGTTCTAGTGAAACGATTTCATGATAAATAAGCGAGCAATGGGCTCGAAAGGACGGCTAAATTATGTTTTTGTTGGGACTTCAGTTTCATGGCTTCCCGCAAAGGAAGCCATTTCAGAGAGAAGCGACAACAACGGCAAACAACCGTCGCGACCAAATTTTGATAACTTTTCCTTCTGATTCAACATGTAGTTACTAGAAAATGAGGTTGGATCAACATTACTATCTGCCCTATCGATTTAAAGTTTTATGGGGATATAAAACCCAATACAAAAAGCATTTTAAAAGCTTTAGAACTCAAGTGCGGACTTTTTGAGAATTCGCACGCGGCAAGCAAGCGCATTAATTCAATACACTTATTTCAAACCACAATATGTCTGAAACGAGTTGTCATTTTAAGACTAAATTGATGAAAATAGATATAACAGTGATTTTGGAGTACCCTACTTACTTAGTGTAATTTAATACTCGAAGTATTCTTGCCAAATAGGGCACGTACGCACACAGTAATTTAATCTGGTGTCGTTTGAAACATACTTTAGCTAAAATAACAACTTGAACAAGAAGACCAACAATGGGGTTATGAAAACAGTCGAAATTGTGCCCAAATTTGCATAAACAGTTCGTCTAAAAAGATAACTTTAAACTAGATTCAACCAACATTAATGCAGTCGAATTTTGTGAGTGTTTGATCGCATATTTCTACTCAAAAATACCCTTTAAAAATCGTATCTGCTCACTTGTGTTCCGTGTTCATCTTTCTTGTGATTTCCGACTTCTATTTTTAATAAAGTTTGGAGAAATCCTCATCTTTTTGGCTGAAAATCTCGCGCATGGTTCACAGAAAAACTTGGCCCCAAAACGTCAATACATTCGCTTTCCTTTCATGCCAAATTTTCGTTGTAGTTGATTCAGAAACCTCTTCTTTTCTTGCTTTTAAAACTTGCTGTAATATCTTTCTTTGTAACAGAATCGCCATTATTCATTATTTTTGGAAAACTAAGATTTTAAACTTGAAAAACTTTGCGAGTTTCTGACCGATTTTCTTGCATGATACACCGTTGAAAAGCTCGAATTTCACGTTCTATTTTCGTATCCGTTGCTAGGCAACCCAATAAACACGTGCTCAAATATCATGCCCGCAAGTTAAGGTGTCATGCCAGGGCGCATTCGGGCGCATTGTCCGTTACCCATAGAGATTATAAATAACACTAGAGGAGGCATTGTAATCTTAAG
>CACRXK020004204.1:0-32715 GCA_902702795.2 Paramuricea clavata
AGCTATTGAAAATTGCTATTCGGTGTGGAAATTTCAAGACTTCAGCGAAAAGAAAATATTTAAAAAATACAAAAACAACTGCAAAACGGCAAATTATCGGTAATTATGTTTGTAGTTTTTCGATATTTCCCTTTTAGCTAAAGTCTTGAAATTTCTACACCAAATAGCGTTTTTCAATAGCTTCAATTTGATATATAGCCCAACGTTCAGTGTTGAGTATTTCTGCTCATAACTCAGAAAAACTAAAATGCACTGGCTTCAATTTCCCCCCCTGAGTTAGCCTTTCAGTTTATTTATAGTTCAATGTTTAAACCACGTCAAAGACGATCCAGACTCCAACAATGATGCATTCAACAATATTGCCTCAGCAAGCACCGGGAAAAAACTGTGAAATCCATAGTATGGAAATTACAATTGCATCACGAAATCCATAGTATATCCATATTATTTCTATATTTGCAATTTCCATACTATGGATATAGTAGTATGAAAATTGGATTTCCATACTATGGATATAGTAGTATGAAAATTGGATTTCCATACTATGGATATAGTAGTATGAAAATTGGATTTCCATACTATGGATATAGTAGTATGAAAATCGGATTTCCATACTACTATATACATAGTATGGAAATTGGATTTCCATACTATGGATATAGTAGTATGAAAATCCATGCTGTTTGCATTGTAAGGATTTTGAAAAAAATGCGAGTAAAGGTAGCATTGTTTGAATGGACCTTAATGCAAATTTATGCACAAATTCACGAAATGCCAATAACATACAAATTTTCAATACATTTCACTCAAACTCATTCCCAGGATGAAACGGGGATGTATTTCACCATGTACATATACAAACTGAAGAGGTTTTAGAAACTAGGATGTATTTCTACCAAAACTTAATTCGACTTTTGAAAATATATTAAACTGTTTCAACAACAAAGGATAAAATAGAATCTATATTTACATTGCCATGTGTCTTCAACAGTTGTGCACCCGTTTAACGACAAACATGAACATACTGCCATGAAAAAAACCGTTTCACGATGTAAATAATGTTGCTGGTACTAATGGAAGACCCTCGTGCAAAATATTATGACTTCATAGTTGTTAAAGAAAGACAAAACATCAGCCATACAACGCCAAAATAAATTTCATGTTTGAAATATATATAAGGCCCTTTCAATTATTCCAAGTTGAGCAACAATTAATGATGGACGATTTTGAACAATATCAAATCCGATCCAACATCAGCCAATATTACTCAACGTATAGTCTTCAAACAGATCCAGCACTTTGCATTCAACAATGTAGGATAATAATGAACAAACATAACGGGTCTTAAGGTTCATATAGACCATTGTATTTAGTGAATCAAAGATTAGATCGTTGTTAGTTACTCCTGTTTGCCAGAATCCAAATATTAACTATATCGCATATAATTGCATATTCTCAAAAATGATTAAGGATATGTAAACATCGAAAGAAGTTCAAAGATGTTTTGGTTTGTGTGATACACCTGTTCATTTAAAAACTTCTGGTATGATTGTATTTATTTCTAAACTATTATAAGGCTGATAGAATCAAAAATCAAGTCGTTAACTCCAATTCTAAAACAAGTAATTGTGATTGACACTATCCCATGGAAACTATATGGCAACTTCAAACATCTTAGAAGACCCACAGCTGTGTAAGTACTTTAAAGGGTTTGTATCCTGGTATATTCTTAATTGCTTTTGAGTTCATCCAGATTGTTTTAATTTTATTTAATTGTTTAATTGACTGACGTTTCGGATCCCTATGCGCGGAAACCATTTTCAAGACTGTCAGTTAGTTGACAAAACCACCTTGCGTCACCGCGGGCAAAATGGCGTGCGCCAAATTGCGTTCGTGTTAGCAGGGCGCAGAAAAATCATTTTTACAGCGCCCTGGTGTTAGCTTGAAATAGCGCGCGTTTGCGGCCCACGCTATATATTAATACTGTTTTCATAGCACTTTCTGAACCAGTTGTCAAGAAACATTTCTTTAGTTGTAATAATCTGCGAATTTCATAAGCTATGCCGTGAAGTTGTTTGATCCAATCAGAATTAATCCATAAATTTCAAGCTGTTCTATCAATGACTTTGAAATTGCAGACGAAATTGATGATGGTTGGCTACGGTATAATAGTGTGGAGAAGACTAAACATAACTATGATCTCTTGCAATTATCATTGAATATTATATGTTTAATAATGATATAACAGTCAGGATGGAATATCAGATAAATGATAAGGCAGCCATCTTATAGTTAATTAAATCACCAGAAGTTGTTCTTTAATTAACGACTAGAGCATATTTAATGAGGAAATTGGAAAAACATAGGAAGCTTGAACTTACATGTAGATTTTATACCATATAACAACTTGGGAGCCATTATTTTAATTAGAATTCATAAATTATTCTAAAGTATGAACTGTTTTTGCATGTACAGTACAGCTTAAAATACAATCACATGATGGCGTCATAAGCTGATGTACATTAAGTACAATAATGCTATATTTTAAACACCACCTTAACACAAAAAGTGTAAATAGAATAAGTTAATTGTACAATATGTACAAAGTTAAGCGGAGCTTGTGAAACGTACTAGGTGAAATTTTCTTTTAAAATACATGACCAAGCAGCTTAAATAGAGCAAATGAAAAACGTATTTGTAAAATCACTAAGATAAATGTACAATAATTATAGAATAAAACTGAATTAGTTTACTTAAGAAAAGGAACCACAAGCCCAGAGATGTGCCAAGACTACACATATAGCAATATGAATAGAGCATATAAAATAAGTACATGTATTTGTAAAATCGTTATGGCATTACATGTACATTAAATATACAACACACTGGAAAAAATTTTGAAAATCCATCGAAAGTCATAGAATGGAATTGTATGGACCTTTATTGGAAAAAGAACGGATTTTGATTATCCATAATAATTGGATATTTTCATACTATGGATATAGTATCGAAATAGTGTGGATATACTATGGATTTAGTGGTGCATGCAATCGCAAATTTCATAGTATGAATTTCACATGTTTTTCCCAGTGACACAGAGTTTGGTTGAATATTAAGAAATTGCGGCGTTGGTATTTTCCCAAATACATGCATCTGGCAATATGAATATAGAGTGGAAAACACATTGCTAAGTACTTTACATCTCTAAAGAAAACGCTGTTACCCGTTAATGGACAAACATGAAGCCATAGCTACGGACTGGGAACTCTGTGCTTTGGAGACAAGTCTATTTACTCCCTCCGCATGGGATCATCTTCCCCATTGTGATCGAATACGGGTACCTTTTAGCCATAACTGCAATTAACAGCTTACTGTCGAAACAATCCGGTTGCACGTATTTCTTAATTGCTACATATCAAGAGCTTAATTGCGACAACACGCTCTTTGGTTATGAAATACGTGCATGCATGCATTGACTGTAATACAGCATGCAAATTTATTACAAAGACGTTTCTATAAATATATAGGTAAACTATATGGAATAACGTTTATGACTCGACTATTTTATAGATTGATATATAGCGCTAATTAATGCTAACAAGGTATTTGTATACGCACGAATGATATATACATTATATTTTCAGCCAGAACCACGGCTCGAAATAGCGGGCTGCCGATGGCCAAAAGCAGGCCATATTTTAGAAATGGCAGGCAAAAACAAATTTGAACTGCCAAGTAAAAAAAAATGGCAGGTGATATTCTATAGATATATTTCTTTCATTCGCTTAATTACCACAATTCATATATACTAGATCACTTAGTTGACTAAATACGTTTATATTCAGTTCACATGTAAATCCAAGTTTACTGTAGTAAAATAAACCCGTTTAAAAATAATAAAAATGCATATCATGAAAACATTGATTTTTACAATGACTCATGTGAGACATCGCCATTTTGGCAGTTCAATGAATAAAAATGGCAGGCTAAAATTTATTTCACCTGCCAAAACATTTTAGATTGGCAGGCCATATTTTTTCTGAGCACTGTTGTCGTCCTGTTGTCTGAGCCTTCGATTGTTATTGTAAAATTAATAAAAATATATATTAAAGATGGGTTCACCTCAAAACCCTCATTGCGCAGCGACGTTTTTGCGGTGAACCCACAATGGCAAAATGAACTAATACACCCACAGTGACTCACAATATTAAGTACAATTACTCAAATTTATCATATGCAAATTAAATTTGCTCATTTTTGTGAGTAAAGCAAATCTTTACTTAAAACATTGAGTAAATTTGAAACGTCACTAAAAGAATTGAGTATATAGCCTACACATATTTGCTCATAAATTTGAGTATTTTTTCTCAACATTTTATATATGTATATATATATATTGAATCACGTTGTTGCTCTGAGTTTCATGCCCATAGGCAATCTTCAGACATAATATTGAACGCGGTCTATATACCAGTGTGCAGGTAGTGCAATAAGAAAGCTTCGAATGGATAGGGATACACAACAACCACTCAGGAAAAATAGTGAAATTCATGATACGGAATCTGCGATTGTATCACTAGATCCATATATAGTATATAGCTATTCATACTATTTCCACATTATATATGTTCATGGTATGGAAATTGCAATTTGTTAATGATAATTACAAAATTAGTTTTCCATACTGTTTTCAAATAAGATCCATACTATCTCTAGACCATAGTAAGGACTTTAAAAAACAATTCCCGGTGTACCTGGAAGAACTAACTTCCTGACGAATGGCCTTCGCTCGGAACGTCGAAGTTCTCCTTGTATATCTTTCAGGTAGTTGCATGTAGGCAATCTTCAGACAACATGTTGTCTACAAAGATTGCCTATGGGCATGAAACTCAGAGTAACAATGAATGTCTGAATAGTTTAAAAATAATTCCACAAAAACCACTTATTAGATAGATAAGATTGTAAGGAACTGGGCTGGTGGATCGAAAGCGTTGCAATAATAAATATTCGTGCAGGTGTTTTCCATAAACGTGTAAACTTATACTATTCTTACACCATGAAGCACTTATCATAATATACATATTCTCTGATATCTGTGAAGGATACTGAACGGTATATGTTTAATAAACGACTGGTATATAGAAGCAATATACTCCCTAAATTGTGAGAGCCATTTTCCTTTACAAGTGCAGCCGGCGTGATACCGGTATTTAAAAAAAGTTTAAAGAAAGTGAATGAATGCAGCCGGCTTGCACAAGTAGCACATGCATGCTGACCATTGTTTCAAATAGTATATATATATATATATAGTATATAATAGTATTTACCAATACACCTCTAAGGCCCGTTTACACTTGCAAATTTTGCTGCGAGTTTATATTATTATTATTATTTAATCTTATTTACACACATACACAGCGATTACGCAAATTAGCTCATGCATATTGTTTGGGCAATCTATATCCCTAATTAGCCTTTCTGACGCCGCCATTTTTAGGGTATTGCTTTTTTAGGGTATTGCCAAATCTGCATTGTACGCAGTGAATAAGTTATTTGTAGAACTATAATTGTGAGTATAATCATTATAAGTTAATTTACAGTGAAATGTTTGAAAAAATGTTTTCACATCGCTTAGATTTTTCACGTCGTTTTCAAAAAAGTACCCCAAAACTGGCGAATTTGGCCTTCGCGATAAAGGCTGATTCAGGCATTTGTGGATATGTAGACGTCACTGTGTTGCACGCGCATTAAGCTACACTACACTGTAAATTCCAAGGAGTTGAATCAACTCCGAAAGTGGTATTTTGTCACCAAAAACGGTGGCAGAATAACATTATTGGAGTTCGAAATTTACAGTGCAATCATGAGGCGTTGGGCGGCGAAACATGTTTGCGGATTGTATGCGCTACTAACACTTTGAAGAAGAGTCAAATTCAAGGACTTTTCAAGGCCATGTATCAGCGAATTCAAGTACTAAATATTGATGAAAAGGGGTTAGAAATCAGTAACATCTGACGTTGAATTGTTCAAAACGCAACTTTAATGAGGTCGGATATGAACATGCAAAATCAGTCAACAAAATGTCCGTTTTGAATGTCAAACAATTCTGTCAAACAGAAAATATCCAAAAACTAAAGCAAAAAAAATTTAAGGACATCCAAGGACATTCTTTACAAATTCATGAAGGACATTCAAGGCCTTGAATTTTTGTTTTCAAATTCAAAGACATTCAAGGACATTCAAGTTTTGTACGAACTCTGTATAAGTTTTCTGTGGAGTTAATGTAATAATGGGTCTCTAATAAGTTCACTTCCCCTATTGTCGTTTTAGCACTCTGGACAAGAGCCCAGCTCTAGAGGCAACAGTTTTGTTCGACATGGTAAGAGTTCATGTGTCAGATATTGTGTGAAATCTCGTATCTTAACAGTGTTCCTGTAATGATGAATTACGTTTGGAGGAAGAACGCTAGCATGCATGGTTAATAAATATCCAATATTGGATCTTGCGTTATAATTTGAGTAAAACTCATAGTATCCCATTAAACCATCGTGTGGTGCAAGCCGCGAATTCGATTTATCATTAAACATCGATAAAAGTAAATTTGACAGGTACAAAGAGTTTAAGATAGTACGGAACTTTGGAAAAATAGGACTGAATAGTGAATGCGGACGATTTAGAAAATTTCGATGTTTCCACGAATGTTTGTCTACTTCCGGAAAATTCTTGCATATTGTGGAAGCAAATTTGCTTCCGAGGATGCAAAAATATTTCCCAAAACCCGTCAGAAATATTTTTGTTTCCCATGCAGGTGGGATAAAAAATTTTGCAAACAGGAACGGTTTGACCCGTTTCAATTTTCAAATCATTCTAACAAATGTTTCCTGTCCACCTTTCAGAAACATGGCTAGAAAACGCGTTTTTCCAACAGTGTTTTTAGTTTGCCTTGCTCTGGCTTGTTGACAAATTGCTGAGTTGCAAGACGATAACAAGTTGTTGGAACAACTTGTAACAAGTCTGTTGAACTCAACAACCTTGTAGCAAGTTGTCAAGAAGCCATTGTCAACAAGCAGTGCGAATACATCTTGTTGACAAGTTGTTGGAACAGCATTGCTTACAAGTCTGCTGCAGGTTTGTTACAACTTGTGCGTTTTTACCTGTGTATAGTACATAGTATGTGTTAATTTATAGCCAATTAATAGACCTTTCCCCTTATAACCAAAATTTTGATCTAGGCAAGTCTAGACAAATATTTCATCACAGCTTGAAAGAGCATCACAAAATTAGTAATATTCTAAAGTTTCGTTGCGAAATGTTGTAAAATGAGGAAAATAGAGCCTTGCGAAGTTTGCAATTCTCAGTCATTTTGCATTACAAACGGGAAATTGCAGCCCCAACACCCGAATCGGATGTCAATTTCCCGTTTGTAATACAAAATGACTGAAAAACGGCAAACTTCGCAAGGCTATATTATCCGCATTTTACAAGATTTCGCAACGAAACTTTGGAATATTACTAATTTTGTGATGCTCTTTCAAGCTGTGATGAAATTTTTGTCTAGATCGAAATTTTAGTTATAAGGGGAAAGGTCCATTAAAAATGGATATAAACATTCATACCTTTCTCAGTTTCAGCTGTGAGTCATCTTTATGTGTATAATGCAATTTTTTTTAAGGAACTGGATTATCTAAAAGTGGAAGAGAAAAAAGTTGGGATCTTAACCAAAGGTCGTTTCTATACAAAGGGGGAGAACGATAGGGAGGTTTCCAAGATGGAGGATCTCCCAGGAGTTTCTAGTAGGGAACAAAGGAATACGGCATATTTTGCAACGGAAACAAAGGGAACATGTAAAGGTCGGCATTTCCACTCAAGAAAAAATTCCACGGACAGAAAATTTCCCGAAAATATCATTGTTAAAAGTTGAAAATTTTCAACTTCAAAAAAAGTTTTTTTCCGACGGAAAATTTGTGTCAGCCAATCACATTTTACAAAATTTTCCTGGGTGGAAATTGGCCTTAAGCTTGGCGACAAAAGAAACATCGTGAAATAGTTGGGGAGAACAAAGGAAAACTTTTCAACACAGAACCACCCCACAATGGAAGACCCTCAAGATAATCGCTGGTTTTCGAGGTATCTAAAACGTGAAAGAATCGATATACCCAGGCATTTGCAAGCGTTCTAAACATTACCCCAAACCTAACACTAATTATGAGTTTCCATTCGGAACCGATCTTGTAAATTCCCTCTTGTCTATCCCTTAGAGTCATTATCAAGGGGGAACAACGCTATCTGATATTATGGGTGAAGCTTTTTAGGGTGGGGGGAGGGCTTGTAAATTCAAGTGTTATGTGTCGAAATCTAAGTTAGTCCTTTCTGAATGCAATGCTCTTTATTTCATTGCGATAGCTTTTATAGCTTTTACGTTACATGAAATCAAACAGTGCCCAGCTTTTTTGGGACACCCGGTACAATTTGCTCCCAGCGCAGAGGGCGCCATTTGGATGCGTAGTCGAAAGTCTGAATAGACCTTATGCATAATGACGTCACAAGGCTTGATGCCCGCGAGGAATGCTGGTCTTAGTAGTCATCGCCCGGGAAAATTAAACAATTCAAAATGGCCACTATCGAAATTTTCCCGGGCGATGACTATTAAGACCAGCATTCCTCGCGGTCATCAAGCCTTGTGACGTCAACACGCATAAGGTCTACAGCTGCCGTGGTTTATGTCTGAACTACCTGAAAAAGATTAAAATAGAGAACAAAACATTTGTGTCAAAAGGACACTACACTCATCCACACACAGGACCCCAGGCCCCACGTTTGAGTCAACTACACCGAACAACTAATTACAGGTCGGCTTATTATAGTATTTTTTAACTGTCTGTGCCAGTGTAGGTAGTGGCAATAATATGAATAAGCTTTCGTTGGGATGCAACTACCTGAAAAATATAAGGAGGATTTCGACGTTTCGAGCGATGGCCCTTCGTCTGGCTCGAAGCATCGAAATTCTTCTTATCTTTTTCAGAGAGTTGCATTCCTACCAACGAATATACAATTACTTTATGGTTTCCGTGTTTGGATGGCCTGATCCAAACACGCGGGAATGTTGCGAGAGTTAAGAAAAGCGAGCGAAACACGAGCCGAAGGCGAGTGATTTTGCCCGCTTTTCTTAACTCGAGCAACATTCCCAAGTGTTTGGATCAGTCCATCCAAACACAGAAACCATAAAGTAATTGTTTTATAAAATAACAACAACACGGTAGTCTTCCGTGTTTGGATGGCCTGATCCAAACACGGCTTTCGACCAATCAGAATACGCGTTATATACATGTTATTTTATAAAGCTTGTTCTTATTATAGTATTGCATATACTTGTTTGACTAATATATAATTGTCCGAGTTCAACATGTTTGTTGTAATTTTAATATAGCTTCAACATGAAGATTCGTCGCATGACATAGAATATTAGAAAACAGAAAAATGAAAGGCAATAATAGTTTAAGAGAACGGTCTGAGCCAGTAAGAATGTTCGGATTGATAGGGATACAACTACCTGAAAAATAGGAGAACTCCGACGTTAGTGGTTGGCTACGAACTACCCAACGAAGCGCCTTCGCTCCAAACGTCGAAGTTCTCCTTGTATTTTTCAGGTAGTTGTATCCCTATCAATCCGAAGCTTTCTTAACAGTTTATGCTATGTTTTTACCACAATCAATAACTCGTGAGGCAAAACGCTTTCTCAGACCATCGTCAATAGTGTTGTACAAGGTATAAAAGTTCAAAAAACTAAACTTTCAAAGACGATTTTTTTTAAGGGGATTGTCGATTGTATACGAAGAGAGGAGAATAGAGCCAGGACGGAGCTCCGCCCTTGGTCTCAGATCGTGGGTTCGATTCTCGTTCCAGACTCTAACCACGACAAATTACGAGCGAGATTTATCCGTCAGTACGAGATACAATCTGAATGACTGCACACTTGTACTGAATTAAGAATAATACTTAAGCTAAGCTAAAGGATAATACTAGGAAAATTACTGACTTGCATTTGGTTGAAAGAAAGGCGTGTGTTCACTACAATATCAGGTATCACTATATTACTATATTGAGAAGCGGATCACCATCCAGTTGGGTAAAAGAAAGTAACGGGCTGTATATAGTAAATAATAATTCAAAGGCAAAAAGGTGACACTATAAGATCTTCAATGACTTGTATTATGTTTTCTTGAAGGCATGACGATGTCTTGTACATCTAATATGCGTCCCTGATGGCCACATGCAAGGCAAGTCATTATTCTAAATGCTTCAATAAGAAAGACAAAGTTTAAAACAAACTTGCTGTCTGGTTATCGTGACGCTTAGCTCAAAGCAAGGATTGATTTTCTTGTTGTTGTTGCCAAGTTTCTGTTGAGGAAAACTACATTAAACGCCTGCTGTGTTTAACTCCCATTAAGATTGGACGCCATTTTGTCAACCGAAGGAAGTGGACCTCTTGACTGGTAAGAATTTAAGCAACGAACTTGAGAAATGTTTAAGCCAGTGCTTGGACGTGACGAAAAACACTCGCTAACATATCGAAATCAGTTTTAATTCGTTTTTCTTGTTGTATCGTCATTGTTTGAAGAGACTCCAGGCATATAGCTTTTCCGTCGCAGCTAGAACTGTGAAGTTGGCCATTGTTTTTTTGCCGTGTTCCCGTAGGCGTTTGAAGAAATGTACCTGTGTCACTTTATTTTCGACTTCTTATATTTCAACCTTAAACTGTCAACGTCACTAGTTTTCGACTCTCTTTCAACCTCGTATCTAAACTGCGTATAAACAACACGTACTCGCCAGGCACTCCATAGAGAACATCGCATACACGAGCAAAATGTTCTCGAAACTTGTCTCGATTTAACATTTCATACCATGATTCATGATGAAGTCATTTGAAATCCGATGGCTTTCTTTAACTTTTATTTAATACCGCTCTTTCGCGAAGATTTTGTGTATTGAAAAAATTACAGTGCATGCGAGATTTTACACACGGCATGACATTGTGACAGTACAACCTCGTGGAGTCTTCGCTTCGGCTGAGAAATATCATTTTTCACGCAGGTCCTTATAACAAACACTGCCACTGTTTTCTTTGCCACAGTGTTCTAATACTTGGCCAGGTAATAATTCATCTCTAGCTGTTTCCAGGAATCGTTCGGGAACATAATGATACAGACTGCCGTCGATATAAAACGAGAATGATATGATCATAACAATTTGCCACTATATACAACTAACACACGTCTTGTCCAGTAAAGAGTTGGATCAAAATCATTGCGTTCAACTTTTGCAGTGTGCTTGATCTAACAAATAATAATAATCCCTAAAATGAAAAACCAAGCTTACCAAAAAAGAAGAAGTGGGAAAATGGAGTAGTTCTATACGGTACAGAAGCATTGTCCAAGTTCAGGCCAGCATTTTTAAATTATCGAAGCATCAAATTGAATATTCCATTGTATTAATTGCTGAATGAGATCCACATAGGTCTTCCTTGACTTTTGGTATATTATTTATTAAGTTTGAGTTATCATTTTGGATAGAGCTATTCTAGTCCATGTGGTTGCTGTTAATTCGTTTGTGCTCATTCAAACTTGTTTAAGCTATCATTAAGGATAGTCCAAACCAAGACAGTATAACCAAGTGTTGATCTCCAGCATTTAATAGATTGGTTTCTTGTTTGGATCATAAATATTTGGAACAGAAGATTCCTATATATTTGGAACAGAAGATTCCAATATATTTTCCATGAGTAAGGGTTTACAATTTCATCATTCAAGTGAAGACTGCTGAAGATAGGAAAGCAAATCCGTCAACTTAAGGGGTTTTCTTTAAACTACAGTACTATACCAACCCCACCATCCCTGTGTTCCCTGTGTGTAAAGGTGGATTCCTCGTTGAAACAGTGACTTGTTCACAGATCTAATATATTTCTAAAATAGATAACCTATGGTTTACCATTTCATCTCATAATCCAGGCGTACACCACTGAAGATATGACCAGAATTGGCTGAACAGACTCACACGTGCATGATTTTTATACAAGCGTTTCACAATTTCAGAAAGGTAAGGAAACCAAGGTAACTTCGAAGTTTTACTTGTAGTTTTCAGGCAGTTGAATCCGTATCAATCTGCAGTTTTCTGGTGTTTAAAACCACTGATGCATTGGTTAACAAGTACATACAAATACCCCCTTCAATGAATCTTTAAATATTCAACTGGGTATAAGAAACCGAGGAGTTTCACTTTTAAGATTTTGTTGTGTTAAGAATTACAGAACACTGTTCCATCCAAAAATCAAATGGTCTTCGAATATTTCATTGTGTTAAGAATTACACTGATGCTTTTTCCACAATCCTTCACTTGAAGCCAAACATGAAAAGGCAAGAGTAAAAGCCGACAATTTGTATTACGCCATTGTTAAGCTCAGTGTAAACTCGCGTGGAAAAACATCTCAAGAAGCATCTCAGAAAACGTTCAAAACAACACTAAGTCAAAGAGCTCAGGAACGCTTTGAGAAGAGGGAACATAACATATAAATAGAACACAAGAGCTCCCCTGAGGAGGCAACTAACAGAAACAATCTTTTCTAATTAGGTTACAAAGAAAGCTTCTATTCAAACGAGCAGGTAACTAGAAGAAACAAACATCGCGGGAAGGCTAGCGTAAAAAGGTATAAGAGAATAGACGAAATTGTTCCACTGCAAATATTTTTCTTAAGTAAACGCAAGTCGTAGTATTGTTTTCAAAATGAAAAAGTAATACAAACTTGCACATGATGTATTGTAAGATTAGGAAAAGTTAATAAGTATACGCAAATAAGTTTGGAATATTTTATCGTTCAATAGAAAACAAGTCTGAAAACAAGCAAAGAAAGCTCAGACGAAGGCACCAGAAATAAACATGTATTTTCCGTTCAATAAAAGCGGGATGAGCACGATCTCGGATGACGATGATGGCGTTCCGATTTCTCCAAACTTTCCTCGGTGTACAGATGTTACAGATGAATGCAACGAATCGTCGCTAGAGGCATCCAACCCAAAGAGACAAAAGTTGGAAGGCAACCATTTTGAACTAGTTCAACAAAAATTTCTTGAGAGAAATGAGATCAGAAAATCGCCACTGCCTTACATTGGAATGATTGCAGAAGCCATTAATTCAAGTCCTGACAAAAAGATGGTATTATCGGAAATATACGCGTACATGGAGCAGCATTTCTTTCAATACCTTTCCGGGAAACCTAGATGGCGAAATACGGTGAGACATAACCTGTCGTTTCACAATTGTTTTGTGAAATGCGAGTGCTCGCGTCGAGGAAACCGTAGTCACTTTTGGAGCATCCATCCGGAATATATCGAACAATTCAAACGCGGTAACTTCACCAAAACGTTGAGTCCACCACGAGAGCAAATAAACGTGAGCCCCTATGCACCAGAGCAGCAGATATTATGTAGAAATTCACATGAGAATTATCATCGGTTCTTGCCAAATTCAGGATATGAGAACTATCTTCATTATGATACTATTCCACGACAAAATCCAAACACCCTTTATCACGTAATTGCACCATCGACAAGTAATGCAAGTCACCCACATCGTGAAATACGGTCCCTCCCAGTGGTACAAACCAGCTCTTCGAGAGGTAATGACTTTTACTCCATTTTTAAGCTTAAAGTAGTGCAAATGGACTACATAACACGAATATATGGGTTTCAATCAAGTGTCTGTATGGTGACACACATTGTGGCCAATTAGCCTTTTCTCGCGGCCGATTCTTCCGCCCATTTGGGGGTGCTGCCTCTCCCTCGTTTGAGGGTCTCCACACCACGAAATACAACTTTTTATAGAATTGTAGTTTTTTATATAATGGTATAAATTTACAGTTTCAACTTTTAAAAAGTCGCTTTTCACGTTGTTTGAATTGTCTAGAATCATTCACGAGGGCAGACAGTACCCCCACAAACTTTAGCTTTCGAATTTTAGCCTTCGTGAGACATGATACTAAATGTTTCTAAATGTTTCTATATTATACATTTTTCAAAATTATACTAAATGTTTCCATATTATACATGCATGTATGTTCTGCCAAAGACAAGGTCAATCTAATCACCCTGGTGACTGTCTTTCTTTTTAGACTTTATCATCATTATCTGCTCTACCCCACTTAATTAGTAAAACCGGTTAGGGTGGGATAAACGCAATTTTAGGTCTTTCAGTATAAAATTCATGGTTTTGCCTAAGATTGTAATGATGACTTGTATCTTTTGCTGTAGGTATCCTCTCTCATATTCCAGGACAGGTTCATGAAGAGAGTCAGAGGTTCTACCCAATAGATCATGCAGTATTACCAGCCTACCAGTACCGACATCTCATTCCCCTGCCTTGGCAGTATCAACACGTGTCTGAGACAACACGTTCAAATCACAACGTGTATCCAAATTCTAGAAGCAAAGCACCCCCAAACACTTCAAATACGAAAAGTTAAAACCGAATCTGAGAAGATCGTAGAATTCATGCAAATACCTCAAAATTCTCCAAACATAAAAAGCTAAGTCACTATCGCATGCAAAGCATATGGACATGGCATAATGTAATTGCAAAGAGCATGTGCACACTGTTGTGAACTGCAGTTATTGTCCTGATGTTATGTACATTAAAAGTCACATATTAGGCAAAAAAAATATGTGGGTTTCCGGTTTCCCGACCCTACTTAGCTTTTGGACCTTTAAATCCCGATCCTAAACTTTTTTATTGGATCATGCTTGTAAGTGTTTCCACTTAGAGGAAAAAGTTTGCGGAAAATTGAAATTTGAGGCAATATTAGGCAAATTTATCTTTGGATGTGGAAGCACTGACTAAACAAAATGGCGTCCGGTTGTTAGGAAAATTTAAAAAAGTTTAAAAAAAAAAGTTAAAACCGACCTATCCTACCTAAGTTTTTATAAGAAGAAACCGGAAACCCACATTTTTTTTTTGCCTTACACAAAGCCATGTTACAGTTTTTGCTGCAACATGCTACACAACTTCCCACATAGAGTCATGTTATTTAAAAAGTAGTTTGTGAGCATGGTCCACATTTTTTCATCCCTGAAGAGTATGTTACTGTATGTTATGAAAGAGTTGACAAAGTAGAATGCAAGCCATGCTCAGAATTTTCCTGCAACAATTTTTTAGATAACATGGTTCTATGTCAGCAAGTTGCAGCCAAAAGTGTGTTTGCTGATTATTTTAAACATTCTGGTGGAAATAATAACTTCACAGAAAGTAAAATTAATTCAGAAAATATTTTATTTTCTAATTGAGAAATGCAAAATGTCTATGAAATAATTGAAAACATTTTGCTGTTAAGAATTGATTTTTTTATAAGAGAACATACCCTCAAACTTATACGGAGATTATAAACCATTAGTTATGACAAATATGTCACAAACTTGTCAAACTATTTAAAACCACAGATTAAACAGTGCTAAACGCACAAACTTTCCTTTATTATAAGGTTTGTATATAATATATAAAGAGAGTTGAAATAATATCTATTTAATATCAAACTTCAAAGAAATGCAAGTTTATTCTAGTCTGCATATATATTTTATGTGACAATATACAATTTTGCAAAATAACAAAAGTACACATTCAAACACTAATATAAAAGAACTTTTTATTCATTACACGAGTATCTGTGTATAGTGAAGCAGCAAAAACAAAGAGAACTGAAAGAGCATGTATTTATTAACAAATTAATAAAGCGAATTAAAAATACCTTTTCTGACTCATTTGGGAAAATTTGAACTTCCCTCCATTTTGAAATCCGAGCGGGAATGGCGGGAACCGGGAACAAGTGCGCCTACGTACTAACTCTCAGCGGTTTCACCCCCTAGGCCCAGTCCCCGCAAAAAATTATCTAAACTGACGTAGCATTCCCTTTTGTTTTCTTTCGAACACAGAGCATTCAAATCACAAAAATGGTAGGTTATAAATCGATTTTATTACATAAAATGTGTATCGATCACTCCGTTTGGCCTGTAGAATAACTGTGTGTGTATAAAGGTTTCTGGGGTTATGTTAAAACTACCGAAATAGTGCAATTTAAAAGGGAATATAAGTGTGAATTTATTGTGGTATTTAATAGAACAATATGTAGCTGTTTGGTTGTTCTTAATATCAGAAAAATGTATTGTGATTGCTCTGTTTGGTCATTTATAGAATAGTTGTACGTATACAAAACTTTCACAGATTGTGTTAGAACGACGAACTAGTGTAATTTTTATAAATTAATAAAAGTGTGAAAAATTAATAGTAAAGGTACTTTAATATTGTTGATATGATTTAACCCATATTTAGGTTGCTTTATTATTTTACTCTGTCTATTAAACGCAGACAATTTTACTCGTCAAGAGGATAGTGCTGGTGCTTAATTGGTTAAAGAAGGGGAAGGGGGATAACCAAGCTCAAATTTGATCAAGTGGAAGGTTTACTAGGGCACCTCTGGCAGTTTACAGTGCTGTAGATGGCTTAGCCAAGGTACTCCCTTCCAGCACAGGAGAGAACAAAGCACAGCCTTACTTACACAAGTTTTCAATCACATCAAGTCCGAATACGGTAGTAGACTACACTTTACCATACCCTAGTGCCTAAACCTGTAAAGTACCCCAAGTAATAATATTACTGTAGTCTTGGTTGTATTGGCAGCATGTTAACCATATTAAATACCTGAAAGCAGTGTTTATAGTTTGAACGTATATTTGTTTAGGTTCAATCAGCATCAACATCCGTAGGAGGTGGTAAATCACCATCAAAAGGCCTGGCTAAGGCCTCTAGTAGTGGTGGACAGGCAAGACAGAGAAAGGGTACATCTAGTGCTGTTTCAAGGAGAACAACCACCGCTGCTGGTGGAGGAATGTGGAAATTTTACACAGAAGACTCACCTGGATTGAAAGTGTATGTCAACTTAGTTTAGGACCTGTTCATGTGAATATAGACTTTTGCAAAACCTTCTTTCTTCAGTGAAAACAAAGGCATTGGCAACATTGTTGCCCAACGAAACTTAGAGGTTGAGCAAGTTCGATACCAGTTGTTATAAAAATTTAATAATTTTCCAGGTATTCCAATTGGATACCAAGAAAATTTTGAACCTAGTATGATAGTAAACAAGGTTGATTTCTCACAGTTTTTTTCTTCATTTTTTATAGCGGTCCAGTACCTGTCCTTGTCCTGAGCCTTCTGTTTATCGCCTCTGTTTTCATGCTTCACATTTGGGGGAAATACAACCGTGGATGAGGAAAAATATTGATGCTTGTAGAGAACAATGTCTTTTAAATAATATGAATGGCAAAGTCCAACAGAAATATGAACTTCAAGATACAGCATGTGAACTTACTTATTTATGCATTGTCACTCGAGTTCGTTATTATAGAGTTTGCATATGGAATTTTATATTAAAACTATGTCTACTGTACATTCTATACTTCATGAGAAATATTTTACTGTTCATCCTTTACATAGGCTGTGATCAGTGGCAACACATGTGTATGCAAGCAGTTTGTTGCATTTTCAAACTGGTTGAATATTTACATGGGTACCATAAATCATGTTGAGAAACATTAAATTGTTGTTGTATTTTCAAAAGTTACACTCTGGACCACTGTTCCTGGATAAGTCTGGATGGAGGGGGGTAAGGTAAGGGGGAAAATTCCCCAGGAAATTGAGATTTTTGGTCTTATTTCAATTCAAAATCTTTGTTTTTAGTCTTATTTAGTTCAAAGTCCTTATTTCAATCACACCACTGTCAAATTTCTCTAGGTGGGGAGGGTAAACTTCCTGAGGGGGTGTACCCCCCAGAAAATCTGTCTACGGTTTAGTGACTAACAAAAATTTTTAAAATGACCACATTTCCTTAGTAACTACATATGTCAAAGATTATGTATAGGATAAACACCAGGAAGGAGGGATTTATGTCAGATAATGACCAGAGACGCACAGCGTCTGAGGGCATTATCTGACATAAATCCCGACTTTCGAGGTGTCTATCACATTGAATTCTTGATTGAGGAGGTTTTCCAACAATGTTTTGTCTGGTTTGAATGACAATTTTCTGAGTTTTCCTTCATCTTTTCAGCTAATTAATATTCAAGGTGATTATTAAAAATAATCGCCTCGGTACATGAAGGAAAATCATCTACCTTCCATAAACACAAGTTGAATAGTTATTTTTTCTGTGTTAAATAAATTCTTATCCCTCTATACATCACTGTGACAATGCCACGATAGCCAGCTCTTGGCACACCAGCTTTGAAATCCAACATCACACCAAGTCTCGATGCAACCCTATTGAACGTGGACTCTGTCCAATAATTAACCCTCACCGCTTTGTGGTTGCCATTTTTTCGAGCTATGATATCATCGACGCTAAAAACAGGCAGAGTTTCGATTTTACCAAGAAATTCTTTGTCATAATTCTCCTTGATGAGATACGATAAATCTGTGTGTAAGAAATCAAATTTTTTGTCGTTTAGTACAATGAACTTTAGATGTTGATCAAAGAACTGTCCTTGACTAACACCAATTCGACCAAATGTTTTCGTTCTAGAAATTTCGGGTCTTATGCATGCTCTGTCTTTCCGTTGTGCCGGTTCTCTCATCCAATCGTCCCAGAATCCAGCAGGCCATTTAGGTCCAAGTTCTCGCCATAACTTTTTTGTCATCATCCAGCCGAGTCCCGGAAAGAAGTCAGAGCGGTACAACTTGCCATTTTCGTGCGGTTCTATCAAGCCTGCCTTGCCATTGTCGTTCCATGCGGAAACGCACCATATTGTTGGATCTTGGTCCAGTAAGTGTCGTGTTCCCAGGAAATAGTCGTAAAAATCTGGAGCTACAAAGTTTAAAAAATTATTTATACTTTGATCAAAAGCTATGATTGTTTGAGAAATATGTATACGAAAAAAATTAGCAAAGCTTATGTTTTGCTATTGGTCAACTGAGAGTATAAACACTAATTTAAACATTTCAAACATAGTTACATACTAAATGGACAACCCGTTTATTCTGTAAACACATCATACCTATGTCAAGATCATCCTCAACAATAAGAACAGTATCATAACCCATTTGATCAAACATCTGACCCAAGGCCCATTTGAAATGTCGTGAGATCTTATAATAGCCCATGAAATGTCTCATATTGGCTGGAACATCACTAGGCTCTGACAGATCCGGCTGTTTGATATGACGAACCTCACTGCTGAATACCGATATTTCTTTGGCAGTTTCTTCGTGGCCACAGTCTTGGCTGACAACAATTGGAAATTGTTTAGCAGATGGTCGGTACTTTAGTAAACCATTGAGAGATCTTGTGATTGCATCTGGTCTGTTACATGAAATCACAACAATAGCAATTGTGTAGGATGATACTTCTTGTTCTGGTAGCTTGGGTGTTTTTACTACTAGGTTGTCAGAAAAAATAGATAATTAAACACCTGCAAATCACTATGGTAGCTGTATTCAATCATTACACAATAAAATGATCTAAATATTGAGAAGCTATATTTTGATGGGCTATGAAATGAAACATAATTTACAATAATATGTGCACAGGGATATAATTGTCACCCATGGATAAGAAGCTAATGTAGGAGGATGAAAATAGATTTTGACAATGGGCCATTCCAGAAAACATTCATACCTCTCCCATAGAGAAGATTGGAAGTTAACCCCCCCCCCCCCTTCGGATATCCTAATACACTTACAATTATCAGAAACAAATTTTTCTCCCCTGCCCCTTTGGACGGCAGGAATTTTTTCCTTGGGGGTAAGGTGGATCTTTTCTGGAACGACCCAATAGCTATATTTATTATTTATTTAAAAAATTCCTGGTTTCTGACTAACTAACAGCCAACTGTGAAATTGTCATATCAACTCAATGGCTAACCAAATACGGATTTTTCACATTCATATTAGCAAAATGACGTCAAAGAGTCAATATGAAAAAAATTTGGATGCGTTTGTGCCATATTACTATGACGACGAGAACCACATCACAGAATAGATACCGGACCAGAAGTGTCACTCCTATGTGTTTTGGCTGAAGGAAAACGTCCGAAATTTTTTTGCGTGCTACAGTATGACGCCATCCTGGAGTGCACCCGGCACTTTGTACCTATGTTTTCCTATGAAAAACTTCTGTGTGCACTCCAGGATGGCGTCTTATGATGGCGTATTTTCACGTCAGCACTCGTAAAATTTCGGACAAAATATCGTCTGAATGACACTTCTGGTCCTGTATCTATTCTGTGACCATATTGACTCGCTGACGCCGTTGTTATGATGCAACAACAGCTGCCGAAAGACTAAGGAATCGTTTTTGACCCACAGAAGAAGCCATGCATGCAGGAAGAAGTCCACAAGTTGTATTTGTCAACAGAAGATTTCGAATGAAATCTCTCTAGTTTCCCTAGCCCCATTATCAGCTGATAAACCCCTTATCAGACCTCACTTGCCTTTCTGCTATCCCCTCCTGCCTTTAATAATGCCCTTCACTAATGATTCATTAGTTAAATGTTGTAATGAACTAATGCCGACTATTCATGCATCATCGCCCAAGATTACTAATGAAGTTATGTATAGGATAATGCCCAAGCTCGAGGTATTATTAAAAATAATGACCGAGCGCGTAGCGCGAGGTCATTATTTTTAATAATACCGAGAGCGAGAGTATTATCCGACTTAATGCACATTATGGTGTTTATGAACAAAGAAAACTATTAAGATAGTTACAAGTTCATGCATTGTTGTGGTACTATTATTTTTCACACCATATTTGTGTTTTGTATGCGCATTCCTGGGCTGTGTTTTTTCAACAGCTACCTTTTTATTACTTGATTGATATTTGTGGAGGAGGATGTCTGGTTCGAGAAAGCGAGATTTTAGTTTGTTTGGAGAAGGATATGACGATGAATTTGAAGTTGAAAAGACCAATGATTGGGATTGCGACTGTCTAGATTTGGAAGACGATGGGCTGGATGGAATACTTTCCCAGTCATTGGATTTGTTTGCAGAGCGGAGAATTTCACTGGAAAGGCCAAATCAGATAGACAGTGTCAGTAAGCGGCGATGTAATGCACCTGGGAAAAGCACGTTGGATAGAAAAGGTGAAAATTGTCTTAGCTAAGTTTTATTTAAAAGTTAGTAACAAGTATTAATCATAGCAATTAATATTTGAATTTATTTATATTTTGCAATAGAGCAACAGAATACGTCTGACCGGTTTGAGATTTGCAGCAGTAAAAGTATGATAGAGTTGGCTTCGCGAAGCATCCCAGAAAATACTAAGAGGAAAGCGATGTGGGCATACAGAATGTTCGACGCTTGGTCACAATGGCGCCAGGAGATCTCTCAAGATGGAAGGGAAATGCGTTTGGTTGATAAAATTCTCTTGGTTTATTTTTTATTCAAGCGAAAAATCGGGGTCATTATTTTAAATATTGGAGGTCATTATTAAAAATAATAACCTCCTGACATTAAATAATGACGTTGCATTAACTTGCGCATGTCGATTCTTGAAAATAATAACCTGTTCAAAACAATGAAAATGTGCATTAAGAAGAATTAAGAAATGCTAAAATTTGAGGCTTGCTCGATTAAATATACCTTTTTTATCTTTATGTTTTGCTACAAGTGCTCTAGCCTTTTCCCTTTGACGATGCCTATCTTCCCTGGAAAAACCCAACAATGGATCGCCGTGGACAACATTTTTTACCACTGCTTTATCCACTACGCCATCAGAAATTCTGCGTTTGGGCGGCCGAGGCTGTTTACGAAAATTACTTTTAAGCTTACCTCGTACGAGAGGTGTGTTCTGCAAGCTATCTTTTGTTCTTCCGTCTTTATTGGGCGTTTCCACAGGCACATTTTTTGCAATGTTTATAAAATCAATCGTCCTTGTCGGTGCATTATTATAAAGACTGTCTGTATCTATTTCGATTTCTGGCCTCGAATGTTTCGATATCAGCACATATAAAAGTATTAAAAATACCACAGCAAATAGAGCTAACCCAGCTTTGTGTTTAATTCGCACAACACGCATTTTATTTGCATTTCACAACAAAACTTACGATTTTTACCACTTGACACGTTTGCTTTTGACAGCCATTTTGAATAATTTATACAAGACGGAGGGAACGGCTATTCAATTTTTGAGAGGGGGTTGAGAAAGGTAAGAAAAAACGCAAAAGTCAAAAGTAAAACACTTTTTTAATACTTTTAAAATTTCTTACAAATACAATTAAGGTTTATAAAATGTATTAGCCATGTCATTAGGTGTAATTATAAGTTCAATTTTCTGAAATTTTGGCTTCAGAAATATTTCCCGCTTTGAGATGTAATCCTTCTTCTTCCTTTTCGGCGTTTCCTTGGTGGTTTCAACGTTCACATTTTCTCGACCATTCTTTATGAAATCAGCAATAACTTTATTGCAACGAAATGGCGATGTTTGTCTTTCCAAAACCTTCAATGTTCCGCTCGCGACTGGCAACTGAGCGCCTCTTTGGTTGATTTCGAACAAATACGGGTTAATGCGGACTTTCGTGTTTCTACCACAACCGTTAATGGTAGCAATAAACACGATATATCGATTCAAACCAAGGTTAGGCATGTTTCCCCAGACGGTGTTTTCGTCTCCGCCGCTTGGTCGAGTTAGACTAAGCCTGTGGTGGCTATGCCATTGACCAATGTTGCACAAACCATGTTGCTGTGTCAGATAGTTGCCTGCTTCTCTCAAATACTCTATATCTTGGTAAAACGATACTCTAGTTCGGTTGCAATTCTGCCCCGGACCCAACACAAACTGGACAACAGCTGTATAGCTATTTACCCACAGACCGAACAGGTCTCCTCCCGTTTCGATATTGTCTTTTAATTCAACCCATTTCTCAATCTGCGCTCGTTCATCTTCATCTATGTAAACTGTAAACTCTGGTCTGCTGTGGAGCTCAGCCCTGTTAGATTCTTGCCTTTGGTGAGTTTTGTTGGGGCTTTGCCCTTGGTTTTTGTTGTTCCTATTTTTACGAGGCATTTTCAAACTTTGATGCCGCGCACTTTCACTTTAGTAAATGTATTATGTATCCACCCACAAGCAAGGATTTTCCAAGAACCAGTGATAAGAATACTTGGAAATATGTGTCAAAATGATACTCCCACTGATAATTGTGTATTATGTAAATTGTATAACACTATTGTTAAGATTGAACACAATTGTGTGTTATAAAAGTGGTCATGCAGTGCACTGTGAAAGCAAAGGTGAAAATTGAGAGATTATACGAGAAGACAGCATGGTCTTTAGTAGTTTTCCCAAGGTGTTAGGGCAAATTTAAACGGTCTACATCTGCTAGAGCCAGACATATGATAAGACAGACCAAATGCACCGTAACTCGGTTCCAGTCTTTGTCTCGCTATTCGATAGATCGAACATAAGTTCAGGTTTCGCTCACTGAACGCTATAACACTGAACTCTGTATATAGTTCACTGGTTTCACTTTACTTGTTGCAGTTCCCAATATACGTGATGAAGAACACAGCATGAAACACGGCATGGTATTTAGCAGTTTTCCCAAGTTTATTATACACACATAAACGCTTAACTAATTGACGTCTAACACTTTCTCTTTGACGAGTGAAATCGTCCTGCATTACAGTAAGGCTGTTACCATAGATATCTATGGCTGTTACGTGTACGCACGATAGAGTTTAAATCTTTCTAAATTTTATATAAATACTAATTACCTCAACAAATTCACTTTAAATCATACTCAAACTAAATGCTGTGCTTTTATTCATTTAATTATATCATACGAAACTTTTAAATGGATTTAAATAAATTTTCCCATCTGTATGAAAAACGCAAGCTCTAATATAAACTGGAAAGCAACCTTTAGGCATCATAGTAATATAATGCAATAATTGACTGGTGTGGGAGTAGCTAATACAGTCTTGTGTTAGAGTAAAATTACCAATTACCTCGTGTTAGGCAGAATGAAACGGTCTGCAGCTGCTACAGGTACATTCTCGTATCCAGAGCCTTTCTTACGCGCGGTGCGACGAGGGGCTCTGGCCAAATCCAAAACTGGATACCATAAAAACATGGTAAAAGAATATATCCGGTATTAGAACAATAACCTTGGTTGTAGCCAATCAGATGCCAGTTTGATATGGATTTGGCCAGAGCCACTGATCTGTACTAATCAGTGGCCAGAGCCCCTCGTCGCACCGCGCGTAAGAACGGCTCTGGGTACGAGAATGACAAATGATAAGACAGTTCCCTTAGAGGGCAAATACACCGTAACCCGGTTCCAGTCTTCGCCTCATTACTCGAACATAAAGTTTCACTTTATTTATTAAAGTTCTCAATATGGCGTTCTGGAGAAACATCTATGCCTATGTCATATCCTTACTGTCAGTATTGTGGTTCACTTATAATTGGGTATTATCGCTTTTCAACAATGGAAGGAGAAGCATTCAAAATAACACCAATAGAGAATTGGAAGGTGTCAAATCATCAGTGACAGTGAATACCAGGAAATTCAAAGTATACATTTACAAAGAAGAGCGTGAGAAAATAGAAAATTGGGTACTCCAGAAAGACCGTATTGAAACCGGCGGTGATTTATTTGGGTTATGGCTAGACCAGCATAATGTTGTAGTCCAGTTTGTGTTAGGCCCTGGTAAACACTGTCGTAGAACTACAACATCGTTCTATCAAGATATTGACTATCTAGCGAGAGTTGGAAACTACATTACCAGGAATCATGGCTTATGTAACATAGGCCAATGGCACTCTCATCATAGGTTAAATTTACCTAGACCGAGCGCTGGCGATGAAGATACAGTATGGAATAACATGCCAAGTTTGGAAATGGAACGATATGTTGTCTTCATTGCAACAATCAAGGATTCAGGGAGAAGCAAATTCAAGACGGCGCATGTGAATTGCTTTCTCTTTGAAATTGAAAATGGAAGGAAGCTTCCAGTTTTGGAAGGAGAAATTTGTGCAATTAAACAGAAAGGTTCTCCATTACGTATGTGCAGTGAGTTAACTGCCTTGGCTGAATCGGGATTGGAACACGACGATAACACTGTCAGTGTAGTTATAGATAATGTATAGACAACATAATACAATATAATGACGTATATAGGGTATAATGACAATATTATGGCTATAATCTCGAACAATCTGTGCCAGTGGAGGTAGCGACGACAACAAGACAACTGCGAATTGAGAGAGATACAACTACCTGAGAAATATAGGCAGAACTTCGACGTTTCAAGCGAGGGACCTTCGTCGGAAAGTTTAAGCCTAGTTTCCATTGGGTCGTTAATTGTCGCTGGCACGACAAGCGGCAGATGTGAAATAGTCTAATATAATAATAGTCTTTTTGTGAGTTATATGCAAATCAGTCATAATGATTGCAGAGTTTTATAAAGTTTTGTTGACACTCTATTACATCAGCCATTTGTCGTGCCAGCGACAACTAACGACCAAATGGAAACTAGCTTAATAGCTTAATCAGCAGCAATATTGGTTATAGTGTAATGACAATAAATGTTGGCTGTATCGTATTAAATGACAATAAACAAGTTTATGTGATGTATAATAATGTTATGATGATGAAATTGTAATAAATTTGGAATTTTACTTCGCTCCTTCTGTTTCGTTCTAACATTCGTTCTTTCAAGTCAATATTCTTGTAAATTTAAAATCAAAACTGCAATGGTTACTGGTTAGAGAAACTAAACTTTTTCACGGAACAAAATTTCGTAAACATATTTCTATTCTTAGACAAATGATTTTTGAATATCTATCGCACTTGACAAATCAGCATGATCATGCAGAAAACGAAAGGATAAGTAAGGTCTGAGCGTATCATTTACGCAGCCAGACTGTGTTCCAGGAATCAAGTACTGCAACAACTACACTACAGTTCAGTGCTTCCATTTTCAAGGAAATTTCCTTTTCTAAGGAAATTCTAGTGTCGAAAAGGAAAATTCAAGGAAGAGAAAAAATCTAAGGAAATCTAAAGATTTTTTCCGAACAACTTAAATATTCATCCAAGTGCATTAGTGCAGACGAAAGTTTCACTATTTCTTGACTTTTTGAGTGAATTATCAATTATGTTTAATTAAAAATCTGTTTTTAATTTTTCCTCGTGTTTCCGAAAACTTTCGAAAGTTTTTGAGCGATGGGATTTAGTAACTTTTGGCGCCAAACGCTGTGAATAATTAATTATTTATATCAATGGGAAGGTATATGTTGTAAAAGCATAACAAATATTTAATTTTAAACAGTGTAATAGCCTGTGGTTTTTTAGCTAGCAATCATCTTTGTTAATTGTGCTATTTTCTGCCTTTAACATTGATTAAATCCTTTGTATCGCTACAAATGCACTGCAAACCGCCTAATGAAATTTCAAGGAATTTTCAAGGAAATTATGTATACAATCTAAGGAATTTAGGGAAATTTTGATGATAAAAATGAGAAATTTTGATTTTTAAAATGGAAGCACTGCTACAGTTTGCTACGGTCATTACATGGCTGACGACTCACTAAGGTTAATCTACATAAGCACAAGTGCAAAACAAGTTGTTGTTACTGTTAGCCTTGTTGTATATGGATATTTGGTCAAAGTACAAACCCACTTCCGTGTATCGATTAATCACGAGTTCTAGGAAATCGGCCACTTCGACGAAAACGAAAACACCAATAGAGACATAGAGTAGTAGCACAGGTAGTAGTTTTATTGATAAAGTTCAGTGTGCTACCTAGCACTCATTACATCCTCGCAAAGACGAATGGTTTCAAAGTTCCGTGTATCATCATTCATAATAACATTGAGTTCCGGAAGACAAATGGTGATACGTCTTCGAAGAAACGAAAATATTAATTAATTTATAGTTTCATTTCAGCAAAGTGAAACATTGGAGTACGCTTCATTATTGGCTAGTCCTTAATTGATATGGCTTAGATAACATAGTCCATTGCACTTCCAGGAAATAGACGCTAATACAACTTCGCGGAAAGCGAAAATATAGTAATCATAGTTTTATATCAGTAAACAAGGTAGTCGGTGTTTCATTCATTGTCATATAACATGGCGTGGTTTGGCTACAATCGCTACAATTCTCACGGTAAACGAAATTTTACTGTGTATATGAACGAAGGAGAAAGATATCAGATTGAGGAATGGGTGAAAAAATATCCAAATATTGAAACGGGGGGAGATCTTTTCGGAGCATGGATTGATGATCGTACAGCTGTCGTCCAGTTTGTGTTAGGACCGGGGAAGAAGGTATACCGAACAACTGGATCGTTTTACCAAGATATAGACTACCTAGGAGATGCTGGTAGTTACCTGACACAACAACATGGCTTATGCAACATTGGCCAATGGCATTCTCATCAGGGTTCAACACGACCAAGCGGCGGAGATGAAAACACCGTCTGGGGAAACATGCCTAATCTTGGTTTGAATCGATACATCGTCATTATTGCTACAATTACTAGCAGCTCTAGATCTTACTATAATGAAAACTATGGCAGTTCGTACCCTAGTGCTTACTCTGATGACGAAAGAATAACTGTGAATATAAACCCCTACCTCTTTGAAATCAAGGATGGGCGCAAAAATGATGTGTTGCATGGCTCGTTTCATTACATGACACAGAATTCGCCATTTCGTTTGGATAAAGCTATTGAAGTTAAAGTAGCAGTTGAAGCAGAGACTATCAACAATGTTGCAAGCTACGAAGAAATTTCAGCGGAAGAGAACAGAAAACGGTCACACGAAACCGGAAAAGGACCAGTTCAACCCGAGAGTAAGGAATCAGGCCTCTAGTTTCCTCTAAAGGTTATATGCAAGATCATCAAAATCGCATGAGTCCGAAGGACGAGTGCAATTTGAAGCTCACGAGCATGTATGTTTTTTCAAATTGCACGAGAAATCATACTGTTACTTATTAATAATATACACGAAAAAATTATGTAATTTAATTTTAGTAGTGAAAATGTTTAGTTTTTTGTATAATATCTGCTGTAAATTGCACTACTCTTAGCATATCCGAATTGAGAATTTGTTCATCTATATTATTAGACCTATTATTATATATCCTATATTTGACCTATATCAGAGTGCCACGTTATTTACGTGGCATGGTACGAAACTATATCTAGTAATAAATAAATAATAGTACAAAATCAGGCTCATTCTCACCATATTTTCTCTACAGTCTAGCACGACTCAAACCCGGGTCCTGGTACTCCAGGAAATCTCCCTTCTGCCCCTACCTCGTTACGGCAAGTTCTGGATTCCTCTTCACACTTCGGTACAGCACGAGGACATGGTCGTGGTATCCAAAGGAAAATATCATCTACTGGTGGTGCTAATTCCAGTCCTTAGAGTTCGCATCATTCCAAGTTACACACAACAGACAAGCCGAATATCATGGGGCCGAGGTCACGGAGCACAACACACCAGTCACACAAGCAAAAGATCGCTGTGGAACCATACCTGTCGGCAAATTGAACGCGAGAGGATATTTTTAAATCATTGTAGTTCACATAAACAATGACTTTATTTTTAATCAATACGTGAAACGTCCAACTTATAGTTTACTATATAGACGATTAAAGACGGAATACGGAATTTGTTTTGTGCTGCATTTTCAATTCTACATCCAACTAAATTTACTCCATTCAATATGGAATTGTTGACATATTTTCTAAAGCACTGATATAATCAGACGTTAATATCGCACAGAGTATAACGACCACCAAAACATACTCATATCACAAGCAGTTTATTTAAATTTTAGTAATAAATCCTATATATCACAACTATTAATTACTGTAAAAAAAATCCAATATGCAATATTGGATTATATCCAATAATATATAAAGTTGTATAGTTTTATTTAATGTGTGTGGAGATACACAGAAACGTATGAAAAGTATCATACACTAACTAAATGAGAATTTCTTTCAATCCTATACAGAAATAGTTATTGATTAGGAAGAATAGATGTTAAAAACAAATAGTCAGATTCCATTGGGCATTGTTATTTGATGACGCAGTAATGGTGGCTGGCAGTGCTGGACACTTCACGAAGTAGGGGAGCAAAATTTTCGACATGTATATGCCAAAGGTCCTTCGGTCCGTTTAAGGCTCAAAGTTATGCAAATCAAGATGAAAAGATCCATATACAATTTCCGTGGCAAGGATTTTGAAAAAAAATCCAGTGTATGTTGCTAACTTTAGCTTAAGTTTTATTTAATAGGAATTATTTAATATGACAATTATATGTATAGACAATATAATACAATATACTGTAGTGTTTAAAAAACTCATCAATAATTCATAAGGAAAAGACAAAATAAATCACTGCCGTGTCGATGGTTTTATATGTGATAAAAAAATCATGTTCATTTACATAAACTTTAGCTTTGACAACGTTTATTTTTAAAATTTCTTCGCTATTGAACTCAGCAGATGGGAAGTTAATTAGCCATTTCATCCCAATCGAGCAGAGGACTGGGTCCAGTTGATAATTGGCGGGACGTTTGGAGGGGCAACAAGTTATATCGAGCGAGCTAAATATATATTAAAAGATGCCTTATTATAATTGTTGCGTTTTAGGCTGCACAAATAACTTTAGGAGTGTAGGAAAACTTCCTAGATGCCATATTCGGCATATTGTTTATTTTTTGTTCCTCCAAACAAGCAACTAGACCCAGTCCTCTGCTCGATTGGGAAATGGCTAATTAATTTCCCAACGAAGGGCCTCGCTCGAAGCTGCATTTCTCAATCAGCAGCAATATTGGTTATAGTGTAATGACAATAAATGTTGGCTGTATCGTAATGACGGCAAACAAGTTATATATGTGAAGCATAATAATCGTATGATTATATTATACAATAATTTGAAATTTTACTCCGGTCCTTCTGTTTCGTTCTTTCGTTTTTATAGATAAGTCAATATTCTTGTAAATTTAGCAAAAAACAGATTTAAAATAATGACTGCATTGGTTACTGGTCAGTCAAACTAAATGTTTTAATGCAACAAAATTTAAGAAACATTTCTTTATCTTAGGTATCTTTTGGACAAAATTACTATATAATCAAATTATATTGCATTTGATTAGTCAGCATGATCAGAAAATGAAAGAATAAGTAAGCTGTAAGGTCAGAGTTTAATCATTTCCTATTATCATTTTATACGGAGTCAAACTGATAGTGATGGGCGATTACCGATTACTTGGTATCGATACCACTCGATACCAGGCCCAAACAGGAAGTAGTCGATACTGTACGGTATCGAAAAAGTGTTTTTCGATTACTTTTAAAATTAGACATTCATTATAATCCTGCAGTTGTGTCATCATTTTCATGGTTATTTCTAATAACATTTATGTACTTTTTGGTATTTTGCTGCATTTATCAATTTAATCAAACTTCCTTTGTACTTTATTTGACATTCTATTCTCGCCGACAGAATAAATTATGAAAAAAGGCGGGAAATAAAGTAATTTTTGTTTTTTTATGGATTAAAATGGTGGATCAAATCGTTACTGTTAAAAATATGTAACTTTTTGAAAATTGGAGGAAGTAATCGTTTGGGTAATCGATACCTCGATACTTTAACCAAAAAGTAATCGGTATCGTATCGAAACCGATACTAGTGGTATCGCCCATCACTACAAACTGAGTTCCAGGAAATAAATGCTACTACGACTTCCAAGAAAACGAAAACTACAGTGCACGAAAAAAACATTAATTGCATCAACACCAATACGGCTATACACAAGTGCAAAATAATGTTGTTAGCCTTCATTATAATTGTTGTTATTGATAAGACTATTGAGTATTGGCTGACAAGGTACAAATCCACTTCCGTGTATGAATAATCATGAGTTCAGTTGCCACTAATACAGTAATAGTAGTTTTATATCACTGTTCCATTGATTGCACACTATCATGGCAAATCTTATTATAGCCCAGGCTAGCATGACTTATGGTTTGTAACATTTACTTCTAGGAATTATTAGATGCTATTAAAACACAACTTCGTATAGAAAACGAAAATAATAACAGTTTCACTTCTGCAAAGTGAAACAAAGCAATATTACACTATTGGCTAGCATTTAATTGACATCGCTCTTCCGTGTATTTTTACATGAGTTCCAGGAAATAGACGTTAGTACAACTTCGCGGAATCCGAGAACAAATAAGAATCAGTCAAGTTTTATATCACATTAAAGTGAAACAAAGCAGTGTGCTACATTCATTGCAACAACATGGCTAGTTATTATCGCTACAGCTCTCAAAGTAAAGGAACGTTTACTGTTCATATGAATGATGGGGAAAAACATCAGATTGAGAAATGGGTTGAACGATACCCTAATATTGAAACGGGAGGAGATCTGTTTGGAGCATGGATCGATGATCGTACAGCTGTCGTTCAATTTGTATTAGGACCAGGGAGACATTGTAGGCGAACTGGTGTGTCCTTCTTTCAAGACATAGATTATCTCAGAGAAGCCGGTAGCTACCTGACACAAAAACAAGGTTTGTGCAACATTGGCCAATGGCATTCTCATCATCGGCTAGGTCTAACTCGACCAAGCGGGGGAGACGAGAATACTGTTTGGGGAAACATGCCGAATCTTGGATTGGATCGATATATCGTGATCATTGCTACAATTACAGGCAGTTATTACACAAGTTCTTACTCCCACGAGGAAGGATTATCTGTGAATATAAACCCATATCTCTTTGAAATCAAGGATGGGCGCAGAAGTAATGTGTTACATGGCACGTTTCAGTACATGGAACAGAATTCGCCGTTTCGTTTGGACAAAGCTATTCAAAACAAAGTGAAAATTGGAGCTGAGACAACAAACGATGTCAAACGTTATCCAAAAAGGCCACATGGAAGTGAAAGTCATGAAGTACTGGCAAAGATAATGAAACCGGAAACTGCAGAAGTATTACCAATGATAATGAAACCGGAAGCAAAATCACATCACCACACCCAGTCTCAAAACAGTAAGTTGTTATGGTATTATTCTTAAATCCATACGAAGTGAAAATTTTTTGTCAGAGAATGTTTTGTTTCTTGCTTGTATTTAATTAATGAAATCACTTGGAACAAGTTATATGGTATTATTATATGTAATTGGCATCACCATGATGTCAAGCTGGTTGCAGCCTGGAGGAGGGGAGGGGAGCTTATTTATTTGAGGCATTTTTTACTAGGAGGTTATCAAGGGGGCATACTTATATTTTTCAACAAAGTAGAACGTAAGAAACCTACTAAATTATGGGGAATTATGGCAGACAGGGCAGGTCAATAATTTATCTCCTATATTTACTATATCATTGTTATGTAGGTTAGCATTGTGTAGTTTTTCTTTGTGTAAAAAATGAAGCCACAAATCAGCCAATAGTGAGAGATCAACAAATAGCCAATAGTGAAAGAGAACTATTTCTGAGGAAGCTTTATTTGTGAATATATAATTAGGTATTATACAAGTGTGAACGAAATTTCAGGAACTAAACCATTCTAATGTCTCTGAACATTCGGTCTGAGATCAGTGGCAATAGCCTGAGGGTGACCCATTGGTGGCATCACTTTCAGTGGCAGAAATCT
>CACRXK020004205.1:0-32714 GCA_902702795.2 Paramuricea clavata
ATTTGAAAGCCGTATTTTGACATGGCGTTCTTTGTCGCTAAATATTGTCACAAATGCTCCGCCATTGAAAACCTAAGTGAGTTTAGATGAAATTACGATAGTTTTCCGGTGCTGGGTGTGAATATCAGAAATTTTGAACAAAAACTTTTGAAATTATGTTTATTTAAATTCAGCCCATTTTTTTCGTTTAATTAGCCGGCGAATTTCTCCCGCGACGGTGCGAGACCAAAAAATCGCTAAAACTTTGAAACTAAATATATTTTCAAAATTCCACATAGCATATATTTGTTGTTAAAGTAAATGTAGTTCACGGTAAAAGTTTCGAAGAAATTTATTTTTCGAGCCCCAAGTCAGTGGGCGGTTTTTAGAGACACACGCTCTTAAAAGATGAAGTACAGGCGTAAAATTTCGATAATGACCGCTGTAAGAAGGCTCGCATTCACATGTGCTTTGTATATAAACATTCGTTATAAATTTTACGAAAAATCTTTTATTTTGTGAATTTATTTCAACATTTGCATCAAAAACAAGGATGTCTGATGATGAGAATGATGTACCTGCTATAAAGAAACAGAGGATATATTTTGGGAGCCTTGAGGAGACGATTAGAGAGTTGGAAAAAGAGCATCTGAAAAAATCTGAAAATCAACAAAATATCAATGTTTCTGATGGTAGTAAAATTGATTTATATTATTGGTATAATTTATGAAATAATAATAATTATATAGAATCAAACTCAGTATAATCTATTATAGATATGTTGTCAGTTTAAGAATGATTCTCTTTTTGATGAGTGATGCATAATAATTATATAGTGATTGCATAGATTAGATTAATAATAGATGGTATAGAAATTTAAGCTACCTGGAAAAACATCTACATTTCACATGTTACTAACATCCAGACAAAATGCCTTTGTTCGAAATGTTGAAGTTCTTTTGTGTTTTCAGGTCCTTTATACGAAAAATTCCTATAGGATTATGCCTATAGGAAATCCTGTATATTGCGATTTCCCAGCAAAAGACAAATTGCCCTCCTCTCAAAGTCAAGGCCGGTTTCGATTACATCCGCTTTGCCCGCACAGGCGAAGTGGACAGTATTGAGCATTCAGTTGCACATACATGCTTTGAAAGTTGAAGTCAGCTGCTCGCAGTCACGTCATAATTTTACAGTGCATGCAGCGCAAGCATAGGCAAAGCATACGTAATGGAAACCATCAATTTCTATACCTTTGTTTCTCATTACTTATGCCCATGAAAAGCTATTGTTTGAAATGCTGACATAAAATATTTTATGCTATATATTGTAGGACAACGGCTAGAGCTATCTGAAGATAGAAACACTGAGAGAAATCAAAAACTGCTTGCTGATTTTGAAAAGAGGAAAAAAGTAAATATTGATATCATGATCATATGTGATGCCACTTTTACTGTTTTGTAATTACTTAATTTTGCAATGATAGGCTCGAACAGTTGTGGTGCCAACAAATGATGCTGAAGTTAAAGCCAGATTGAGGGAACTTGAACAGCCTATTTGTAAGTATTAACTCAGACAGCCTGTGCCAGTGTAGGTAGTGATATAATACTAGTAACACCAGAAAGTTTCAGACTGAGAAGGAATCGCCGAATTGACTGCCTGAAAAATACAAGTCAGGCCTCGAATTTCCCTGAAATCAATCAATGGCAATGGTGTTAAAAATTGCCGTAGAACGTAACAGCTGTCTACGGCAATTTGGGCATGAGTTTCCACTGCATTTTTTCAGGTTACTGTAATAAAAATTTAATTTTATTGTTACTTTGGATTGTTGACAAGCTAGAAACATGTTTACGTATTTCTTTAGTGTTTGTTTTTTCAAAGAAAAATGAGACTAAAATAGTAATTTACGCATGATTTGATCAACATCTGAATTCAAGTATCAAAATAGTAATGCACAGTGAATAGAATAAAAATTACACTATATGGCAAAAATTGCAGTCGTTGCCGCAATGATCCACAGCATTTTGTTCTCCCTCTACGGCAATTGCCATGATAAAATTCAAGCCCTGATATTCGCTGTCTATTTGTAAGTATGACTGCTTAGAGTTTTACTGTTTAAGCCGTTAGAGCTGCACAAGATTCTCTCCCTTTATAAGTAAAATCATATGGCTTTAAACAGAGTAAAATAACAAAGTTATACAAGCTTTAATTGGGGCACTTTGTAGTTCAATAAATAGGTTAAGAAAATGCATTCCTAATATATTTAAAATCTGCTCATAGGTTTATTTGGTGAAGGCCCAGCAGAAAGACGTGACAGGTTGAGAAAGCTTGTGGCAGAATTTGGTAATGATAAATTAATGAAATTACACAATAGAATTACTCTAGCAAAATGATAAATTAATGAAATTACAAATTAGAATTACTCTTAATAGCAAAATGTAATGTAAACAATATTTGTTTTTCCCTAAAGGAGGTGGGCTTGAGAAAGAACAAGAATCAGATGTGAAACAAGAGAAAAAGGTTAGATTAGCTGATCTGCATGGAACTCCTTATCACTCCTATTTGTTATCATGGCATTGTCTTTTGAATTGGTTGCTTAACCCATTGAAGAGCAGCAGCGCTCTCCCCTTGACAAGTAAAATTGTCTGGTGTTAGACAGTCAAGTAAAATCATCTGGTTTTAGACAGAGCAAAATTGTCTGGTGTTATACAGAGTAAAATCATCTGGTATTAGACAGTTGAGGAAAATCGTTTGTAAGAGAGTAAAATAGTCTGGCATACGTTAGACAGAATAAAATCTGGCAACATAGTAAAATAATATTTAAAGTTGGTGCATTTACTAGGTTGCAATGCATGGTGCAATTATGTAACTTTAAGGGTAAAATTATTTTGCAAAACAATAGTTTTCAGTTTAGAAGGAATTATTTTAACACACTAAGACATTGAAATGAATATAACTGGAATGCTACTGGTAGGATGAAGAAGTGCAAGAAGTCTGGTACCATGAAGGTCCTCCTGAACTCAAAGTCTCCAGAATGTGGATTGCAAATTTCTCATTGCCAAGGTGACTAAGACTATGAAAAGTTAATGAACAATTAATGCTTAAATGCTCTTGGAGTTAGACAGAATATAAAATATGTTGCATTGTCTTAAAAAGAGCAAATGAAAGGTTAAAAAAGGCTCGAGTACTACAAGCAAGACCTGATGCTGAAAAAGCAGCAAGAACTCAAGAACTTCATAAAAAGTTACGGGTAAGTTAGTACAGTTGTATTTAATAAAAGACTCTTTTCTAAATAGTTACGTGATTGAATATCACTAGTTTTATTTATCAGAAAGACTTTCCCTTTGAACAAGAAAATATCCTGGCCTTGGACTAAAGTAAGGGTTTCATTGTGTTGTTGCTACATGACTTGCTGTTAATGTTTTATTCTCGTAGGCTCTGGTAAATTCTTGTAGTCAAATTGGAGATGATCGTCCACTGTCGTACTGTCAATTCTCACCCGATTCAAAAATGTTGGCAACTTGCTCATGGTACAATATAATACATTATTTGACTGTAACACACAATTTTGCATATGTATTACATCATTCAATTATTTTGTAGGAGTGGATTGTGTAAATTATGGTCAGTACCAGACTGCTCATTGATCAGAACATTACGAGGTCATAATTCCAGAGTTGGTGGTATAGTATTTCATCCCCAGGCCACGGTTTCCTTGGAAACCAGTGCGCCGTGTATGGCATCATGTGGTGCTGATGGTGACGTCAGATTGTGGAATATGGAATCGTAAGTAACCATTTAGTTTTCACATTTTACTGACTTCATGATGGTATTTGTCTCATGTTTTACAATTTTATTTCAACCCAAGGGAAACTCCAATTGCCAATATAGAGGGTCATGATAAACGAGTATCACGCATCGCGTATCATCCTTCTGGACGATTCCTTGCTACTTGCTGGTCAGTCAAACACTTCAAACTAAAACAACATCAGCTATGTTTATTTTCGTTTTCCAATTCAAAACTTAGAGTCTTAGCACAGTAGAATTCACATGCCTATATATTGTTTTAGTTTTGATTATTCCTGGAGGCTGTGGGACTTAGATCAACTTAAAGAAGTGTTACATCAGGTGAGGACGTAGACTCAAACTGCAAGCACTCTTCTCTCGTGTGGCTAAGTTGTAATTATAGCAACGACTTGTGAGCGACAGTAATGTATGTAAAATAGCAACTTGATAAAGTTACAACATTGTTGAAAAGCTTGCTACAAGCCTGTTGTGAACAAATATTCTCGACAAGATGTGAGATTTTTACGTGTGCAGTAATGGATTACACTTGCTGGATCCCTAGAGAAGGCAGTTTAAGAGAGATGCGATAGAGCTATTCTGACCATGGGCTTAGACTGAGGCCCGTCCACTCATTATTTGGACGTGTATTTTGGGGCAAAAAAGTTAAAGTATTTTGTCTTTAGTAATTAGTACGACCGCACAAGCTTACATATTGCTATAACTGACATCACATTCAACAGTCACTGTTCATCCCTGCACCACTCCTACACATACATCCACAAGTAAATTCCCTGTGTATTTGCGAAATATTTAGTATATTAAGCCGATTTTAATAAAAACTTCGGCGATTATGTCAGTGAGGTCAACCATGCTGTTTGTTCTTCAGTTTTGAGCGCACAAGTTTTACACGTGTTCTTTTGTCTGCTAAGCATCACGTTTTTAGAAGATAAAGATCTGATTTCAAATTTATTCTAAGAGAAACACGATGTTTTGGGGGGAGGGGGGGGGGGGCAGAACTGGCCCAGCGCTTTTGGATGGGTAGATTGCTAATCCTGGCAGGTCCCTGATTGTGACTAAATTGTACTTCCTAATTATAGGAGGGTCACTCTCGTGAGGTTTATCACATTGCTTTTCACCCTGATGGATCACTCACTGGAACTTGGTAAGATTACCAGATTTTACTTTAAAATTCCTTATTTTTTTAATCTTATTTATACGTCGTTTTCCTACAGTGGTTTAGATGCGCGTGGTTTGGTGTGGGACTTACGGACGGGGCAATGTGTGATGCCTTTGGATGGTCACTTACAGAAAGTCTTGGCAATAGATTTCGCTCCTAATGGGTAATCTGATAACGAGTGGTTTGATATTGTTCAACAATTACGTAACTTAATTGCCTTGTGTTAACCCATTGAGCGCTGCAACCCTCTCTCCTTGACGAGTGAAATCGTCTGGCGTTAGACAGAATAAAATAATAAAGTAGGGCGTAATGCATACACCTCAATGAGTTAACAAGAAGTTTGGTGCTATTTAAAACACTTGCTTTATCAGATAAAGATTATATCTGATGAAGCACGGACTGCGAGTGTTTTAAATGGCTTAAAAAGTGACCCATCTAATGAGTTCATTGGCGAAGTAATTTTAAATATAAACGTTGTCTAAGCCGAGAAAATTAAAGCCAAAGTTTATGTAAATGAACATGATTTTTATCACATGTAAAACTACCGACACGGCAGTGATTTCCTTTGTCTTTTCCTCATGAATTATTAATGCGTTTTTAAATTTTATTTAGTAATCATGTGGCTACAGGCAGTGAGGATCAAAAAATCATGATTTGGGATTTACGGAAAAGAAAAGCAATTTACACAATTCCAGCGCACACGAATCTCATTTCGTTTGTTAAATTTCACGGTAGGGACATGACTGTATGTTGTGTGGTATTTAGGGACATGACTGTATGTTGTGTGGTATTTAGGTACATGACTGTATGTTGTGTGGTATTTAGGTACATGACTGTATGTTGACATGTTGTGTGGTATTTAAGTACTTGACTGTATGTTGTGTGGTATTTAGGTACATGACTGTATGTTGTGTGGTATTTAGGTACATGACTGTATGTTGTGTGGTATTTAGGTACATGACTGTATGTTGACATGTTGTGTGGTATTTAAGTACTTGACTGTATGTTGTGTGGTATTTAGGTACATGACTGTATGTTGTGTGGTATTTAGGTACATGACTGTATGTTGACATGTTGTGTGGTATTTAAGTACTTGACTGTATGTTGTGTGGTATTTAGGTACATGACTGTATGTTGTGTGGTATTTAGGTACATGACTGTATGTTGACATGTTGTGTGGTATTATCATCCTGGATTAACAAGAGAGGACCCCTTATTGGATTTCTAGGGAGAGCAGTCTAGAATTGATAGAACTATAGTTAGTTTACTGTGTTTCATTTTTAACTTATTAACAATCCATATTTTTACAGATCAATATTTGCTTTCTGGTTCATATGATTGTAAAGTAAAAGTAAGTTATCTCGAGTTAATATACAGTGTCTTTATTAAAAAAATTTTACGATTTCTCAAAATGTTTTTGATTTCCCTCAGGTGTGGACCCACCCAGGTTGGATTCCTTTAAAAACTCTGGCTGGTCATGAACAGAAGGTGTCATGTGTGGACATTTCCTCAGGTAACATTTTATTCATATTGTATACCTTTTATCCAAAGGTAAACCCAACAATTAGAGAGTTTAAGGAAGCGAGGTTTTTGAAAACACTGAACACATCTATTGTAATTTCTGTCTAGACGGTCAGTATATCGCGTCAAGCTCCTTCGACAGAACATTTAAACTTTGGTCAGCGGAGTAATCTGAATGTGTGACGACACCTGAGCATCATGGGTATGGAGCTAAATATCTGTGGGGAATCATTCCTGGTAAAACTACAGTAAAACTTGTTGCAAATATTTAAATAAGGTGTCTAGGCTTTCTTCTAATTGCTTCGGAGAACAATGCTACGGGTTGATTGAAACAGCAACTGGCACAAGAGCCAACTTCTATATCTAGTTGAAAGGAATGCGGGAGCCAAATCTGTTTAAAGTTTAAATTGAGACAGTGAACATCTAGTTCGGCCAAAGGAAAATAACGAACTGGCATTTGCATCAGTTTCATGTGATAACAAACAAATTAAACTACGTGATATAACTACATGATAGCTGCGTATGATAACTACATAAAACTACGTGATATGATGTACACGTAGCCTGCGAATGTTATTATTACAATACAGAAATTGATATAATCTTGGTCAGTGACAGTACAGAACTTTGCCGTTCCGTCGGCCCTTCGTCGGGAGCGTCGGCCCTTCGTCGGAAGCGTCGGCCCTTCGTCGGAAGCGTCGGCCCTTCGTCGGAAGCGTCCGCGCTTCGTCGGGAGCGTCAACGCTGGAAACGTCGAGGATCTGTTGTATCTGTCACCGCAGCTGGGTTTTTTATGCGGAAATTCTGAGCGTTTGCCGACTGTGTACATTGTCCTGCGGTATTGTACATACATCTGTGAACAGCTGTTGTAAGCTATGTGTTGGCAATCTCGAATTGAATAAAAACATTTTAACTTTTGATTGTTACTCGGTAACTTTGAAGTAATTTTATAACCCACTCCTGACGTCATCAAAACGATAGTTAATGAGGTTAAGAGTTCATCCAAGATGGCGGCGGACAGCTTGTTGCTTTCGGTCAAAATATTTCAAGAGTTCAACTTGATCTGAAAAATCTATCTCAAAGTCATTATTGCTTTCTTTTGCTCACATGATAATACTGAATACCTGGTGAAGTATATTACTCCAGTCTATCAAAATAAATTCAGTTCTTGGACTGGATCAAAATTAATTCACCTCACTTTAAGTAGTGATATATTCGTATGAGATGTCATTTCAAATCCTCCATTGGACCATTTGCATTATAGACTAAATTTTGACAAAAATTTCATCACAGCTTGAAAGAGTATCACAAAATTAGTAATATTCCAAAGTTTCGTTGCGAAATGTTGTAAAATGCGGACAATATAGCCATGCGAAGTTTGCCGTTTTTTCAGTCATTTTGTATTACGCATGGGAAATTGACAGCCCAATCGGGTGTTGCGGCATCAATTTCCCATTTGTAATACAAAATGACTGAAAATTGCAAATTTCGCAAGGCTATATTATCCGCATTTTACAACATTTCGTAACGAAACTTTGGAATATTACTAATTTTGTGATGCTCTTTCAAGCTGTGATGAAATTTTTGTCTAGATCAAAATTTAGTCTATAATGCAAATGGTCCATTCGGACTGGTCCCTAGATTTCAAATCCTCGCATTTTGATCCAGTCCTCGGCTTCGCCTCGCACGTGATCAAATTGCGCGGACTTGAAATCTAGTCCAGTCCTCATAGTCGGATTTGCAATATTACATAACAAGATTACGAAGATAATTTTAAACGTTCTTTCAAATGAGACAATAAGTTTTTTTGGTGCCATTGTCATTTAAACCACTATTAATTATCGTAACTGGGGTTAAACTACAGTTTTGGGTTAACAATGTAAACACTAGATTTTAACACTTAAATCAGTTAATTGTAAAATATATAAGCGATTTAATATTGGGCTTTATATAAGCACCACTCGAAGGAATGCAAATGGTGATTCCTGCTACAGACGAAATTTTTATCTGGACAAGAAGAACGAAATCCAGTAGTCATTACCATAGCTGAAAATGAGTAAATTTGCCAAGTTTGGTTGCAAATTGTTGTAAAATGAGGAAAATATAGCCCTGTGAAGTTCGCAAATTTCGTGTATATTTGCATTACGCGCGGGAAAGATAACCATTTTTGAGCCGAAAGTGGTTATTTTTCCCGCGCGAAATACAAATATATACATAATTTGCGAAATTCACAGGGCTATATTTTCTTCATTTTACAACATTTAGCAACCAACCTTTGCAGTTTTACTCATTCTAAGACGCTCTTTCTAGCTGTGGTGTTGGATGCTGGCCTTGCTCAAAATTTGGTATATAGCTGAAATCACCCATTGTCTTGACTTGTTACAAGAACTGTGGTAACAACTAGGCATGTGAGTTACTTGGAAATTGTGCCGGCAACGGTCATGAATATTCGGTAAGCGGAAAAAGTAAAACAATAGTCAATATTACAATGTTAAATGAATCAACAAAGATGTCGTTTCTTTTATGATGAAAAGTAATTTGTTCTGGATGACATATTCCGTTAATCTCTTTTTCAAACAAACATGACTTTTTACTAAATATTATGAGCTTTCTGTCTTTTAATGATCCCATAGTTACTGAAGCATATATTGTATAATTTATTCTGCATAACAGCCATGGCTTGTAATACGATTACGTGATTATTGCAAGCGAAACGCGTTTACTAATGAATTTTCACTATTGTTGTATTTAACTCATTGTTAACATTTTTAACCGTTTCCCAAAAAAAAACGCTTTTAATTTTCTGTCAGTAAAACCATGACCGTTGCTTAGCATTGCATTAAACGCATTTTCGAATTATTGCCATAATTAGATAATCAAAGATGGCGCGGAGGTGCCAATCTCCTTATCAAATCCATTTTTGAGACAGTGACATGATTGTGAAATTGTCAAGCAAGACTATAGACTAATGACTTACTGCCTTATCTCACTTTAGTCATTGCGCACTTGGTCAGCGACACACCCTAAAACAAGACCAAAGTTCGATCAACCCTCCCCACCTCCTTGCCAGCTCTGGCCAGATCGATCCCTGTTTTGAAGTAAGCCAACCTATGCTACATTACTTCATCGTACTGACCACTCGCCGTCATTTCGTGACCCCAAACACTGCACTAATCAGTACTTTGACATATCCTTGTCGGAAAACTTACTTAGAACCTGTCTGGTGCACATGGATATTTTTAACAATGTGTCACTGGATAATATCATTTCTAGACAATATTTCAAACATTATTTGACATTTCAAATTACAGCAAAAACCTCGTGTTCTTGTATAGGTTTGCATGGCAAAAAGTTGGGGTTTTTTTTGTGATAACTCTCTGTCGTATAAGCTCAGATCTTCACCATCTTCAAAATAAACTTGCAAACATTTACAACTAAAATTATTGTTGAAGACGGTGTAATGACATGTTGATGGGAATATTAGCTTGAAACACCTTTAGCGAGCCATTAAATCAAAACGTTATAGTTTGTATATAGAATTCAATTTTATGTCATTTTGTTGGAATATAAATAACGACAGCATTAAACTATATGTTCACATGTTAGTGTGTTTACATGTTCGTTTTCTTCGCATTTATACATATTATAGGTTCCCTTTTCCCCAGGTAAAACAGGAGAAAAAGCGCTTTTTTATGGATAAAAAGATAGCCTTATTAACTCTTAAGACATCGTGTTCTCTGTCTCACTGCCCATGCAGCTTGGATAAATAATAAAGCAAAACTTAAGCCAGGCTTTTACTAATTACCATTTTACCTCCCCACACTTTTCATATATAAAGGCAATGTCTTATCTGAATCTTATATAACAATGGCCCTATGTCTATGTATTATTAATTTTTTTAAATTTCATTTTGTCGGTTCTTATACTCGAACTCTATTAAATCTCTAAAATGTTTCCCATGAGACGATTCCAATAATTTCAATTCCCCTTACATTGTCGTAACAATATTCAATAGCCTTGTCTTCATATTATTCGACAATTTTTAATATATTTCATTTTTAGCATAGTTGTCTTTTTAAAAGCATCGTCGAAGTGCTGAATGTCTATTAAAGTGCTCAAAACGAAACCTAGATCCGGCCTAGTTTCTCAATTCCTGTAAATTTAGGTTCCAATAATTTCATTTCCCTTACAATAGCTTTGTCTCAAACAAATTTTAATATATCGACGATTGCATTGTAGCATGCTTGCCTTTTCACAGCAATGCCTAGAAAAGCTTGAACACGCGAAGAAAAATCATAAAATTTTCACTGCCAATACGCCGCGAAATATTTCCTTCGAAATGCTTTGAAATAAATGAGAGTAAAGCTTGTTTCGGCTCATGTTTCGTCAAGACAATACGACCTATTACAGATGTTTTTACGAAGTGTTTACAATTCCAAAATAAATATGCATTTTGAATCTTATATTGGCATATAACTGGTCATCCCTGAGTGACTTTGTGAGCTCATATGACTTTAACCAGAACAGATTCAAACTTGTGCTCAAAATTTTGCCTTAATATAATAGTGGCCCTGAAATACGGAGCGAACAAATCATAGTTTATTCCGCTAAACGATGTACTCGCTCATCGTGAATATTACGTAAACGGGTCGAAATTAGCTTACAGATACCGGTAACGTTTATGCATATTAAACATGCTGCGAGTGGCTTGCCATTATTTTAGTGGATGTCTTGAAATTAGCATACGTTGTGAAAAGCTATAGAAAATGTCGACGAAAAGTGTCCCGTGTTAAAATGTCCAGAATTGAGCATACGCCGTGAGGATGTCGTTATGGAAGACTTAGGTGAAAAACGGAGGCAATTTACCGAGTGTTTAAGAGTAAATTTGAGTTTATAATGTAATATTGCGACTCCAAAAAGGCCAAAGGCAGATGGCCACTGCGGACGATGTTGCTGAATTTGAGGCGAATACGAAAACTCTCGAAGCAAGAAGAGCGCGTGAAAGTTTAGTGATATCCAGACAAGGCAACTACTCGCTATTTTGCCTCTCTGAGCAAAACTGTGTACGACGTGCTGCGACTGTGATCGTCGAGTCGAGATATCCTTTATATATATACATATATATAATCTTCAATGCAATGTTGTACAGTCAGACTAGAGCCTCAAAGAGTTTGTCTTTTAAATATTTTATGCGTCATAGTTATAGATAGTGTATAATAGGAATGTAAAGTTAAACGTCTATCTCTTGTGGGAGGGTATTTATAAGCTTTGATGTTTTAAATCCTAATAGAAACAAGATATCTTGTTTGTATCAAGACAAATATGTCCAGGGGTTTTGCATATATTTTAAATTCACATGACACCGGACGATGTTTGGAAACGTCTTCCCATTTTTTCCCTGCTTCATTTTGTTTGACACGTTTTATTTCGTACACCATATAGGTATGTGCTAGAATTCAGTCCATCGTGCCGTGCAGCGCAAAATTGTGTGTCGTATAGATCAATATTATAGCTAGCTAAGCCAGGGGGTTTGCATTTATTTTAGAACTCACATGACACCGATTAAATTTCGGGAATCGTATTCCCAATTTCGTCCATTCACCTAGTTCATTCCTACAGCCATGCTCGAACTCCTACAGTTTCATATGTGAACACCACGAAATTTTCCCCATACATATTATTGCCAAAGGGCAAAGGCAAAGTTGTTGTATGTATTTTTAGACCACTTCTCACGAGTGCGGAGGCGAAATTCAGAACCGTTCTTCATCCGGTTCTACTTCTTTGTGTGGCTGTGTTCGTTTCATGTGAATGCAAGCCAGTTGGGAAAATCTAGGTGCAAGTTTGAATGGACGATTCTGAAATTCTCCAGACCGTATGAAGAGCAGTTTATAATGTATTCATGTCTATGTTTTGTTTGACATTGGCAGGAGTTATGCGTCATTGTGACTTATTTGCTCATATTGTTTTGTCCAATTTCCTTAACTCAACGTACAGCGTTTGATATTTTTATTTTGGCCACTATCATAGCAAATTGTGTTGTGTTGGCGTTAGACGCTCCGTTACCGAGTAATGATAAGAGTGCAATAAGTGATGAACTGGTTAGTATGCTGTATAGAAATGCAGTGATGCTTGAGCATGCATGGGTGATTGCGTCTGGGATACAAGCCAAAGGTCACAGAGTGCTAACGTGTAATGTGTGTGAATGGCTAGCGGGACTTTTGAATAAAGACTCTTCAAAGTTTCGCGGCCCTTCTGCAGGACGGCGGGAGGTCTAGGCTGCTTCTAAGAGTCTTTACTTGAAACGTTGGATCTTTTTCAAGAAGTTCAGAGACAAACCACAGCAGCATTGTCATAGAATACTGGCTGCACAGCTCCTAGATCCCCTCGTTTGAAATTTCAGGCACTGCGAGTCAACTATTGAATGGCGTAATATGACTCAAATTAAATGGTTCTTTTCTCCACAGAAAGAGAGCATAAGTTCAATTAGAAGGACACAAGTTCAATTAGAATCGTTAGATATAAGAGAAAACATTTTAGTCCATTTGCGGCAACTTTGCAATTTATTTACAAGTGTTTGGCAAACCGCGTTTCAATTCATAATGACAAAGTCTGCCAAGTATATTATGGATGTGCTCAAGTATCCGACACGAACACTCCCCTAGAGCTGTACGCATTATTCCCTTATAAAGAGCAGAGTTTTCTAGGAGATACAGCTATGTGAAGAATACAAACTACCAGAAAAAATATGAGCACGATCGTATCAGTTTTCAGGCCTTTTAAAAAAAGCCTAGTGGTTTCTAGTAGGCTCCTAGCCCTTTTTGTAAATAATATTACATGTTGTTATTGTTCTTTTCATTGTAATATATTGGACGAATCTTAAATAAAAAAATAATTGTACGTTAAAAAAGTCCACTCTCACTTATCGTTGCCTGCTTGGTTTACTGCATTACCATCTACTTGAATGGATTACTTAAACGCGGCTACAACACGTGTAAAATACAAGCTCGTTCTTAACATTTGTACGTTGTATTTTAGGAGAAATCAGAGATATTCTTTTTGGTCATTTTCACAATCGAAGCAATTTTGAAAATTGTCGCTCTTGGGTTCGTGTTGCACCCTGGGTCGTATCTACGTAATGGCTGGAACATATTGGACTTTATTGTCGTAATAACTGGGTAAGCGTGTAATATAAACCATGTCACATGTGTATATGGTTTGTTTGAAATTAGCTCAAAAACATGAAAACATTTTGATGTTTGGAGCCCTTCCTGCTACTCCCCCCTCAACATTCTAACAAACGGTCGTCGTTCGAATCGTTGAATTATTTCTTCAGGAAGTTCACGAAGAACACGAAGTTCTCAGTCTGTAGCTTTTATAATATCCAATATGCAGATAAAAACCACTTGGTCTTAGTTTTGTAATCCGTTAGCTTACATTATATATTTTAATGACGTTCTTCTCGCACCAAGAAAACAAGTTTTTGAATTTGAATTTTTGAATTGAATTTCTGTATGTGATGAGATTTATTAGTATAGATAACATTAAGGCTTTCAAGTTGTATCCCCTGAATGTTCTCTAAGTAAAAAGATTGATTGCTAAGCCAAACTAACCGCGTTTTAATCGTGCTTATGCATGCACTAATGAAAAAGCACACAACTGACATTGTTTACAGTAAAAGAGCGGCTGTGTTTCAATATTGTCGACGTGGAGGCAAGCTCCCGCTGTGCTTGTGGTTGCAAAATATATTATAATCCGCAAGTTGGACGCTTCAGTTTGAGCACAATAATACCTTGGCAATATTTAATCTGGTTATGTGGGCGCTGCAGGGTCTTAATCACTTCAAATTTACAGTTTTACCTAAGAAACTATGGACTACCGTTTTAAACAAGAACAGAAATGTGATAAAAACAGAATAAAACTGTTTTTGAGACGACAGCGACTGTTTTTTTTTTACATCATTACATTTCACACACGAAAACACGAATATATAGATAGCTCTTTGACCCTATGACAACCCTATTCAAGTATTGTTGACAGAACATGAAACAACACGACTCTTTTCGTCATGCACATATCTGTCGTCTGTACTACTATACAACATTACTAAATAACGGATAATACTTTTACGCTAATAAAGTTTTCAAAAAAATTGCGGTTTTTCTCAACTCGCCGACCTTCCCGAATATAAAACTAACTTGACAATGCCTAAGTTAAACATTCGTAATTTTATATACAATAATCTGTAAACACAGGGCTTGTCTGTGCTGTTTAAGTACACACAAGAACTGATCATGCGCGATAGCACTGAACTTAATTATGATCTCTGGAGTGAAAACTAAAAGACCGTGGCCTTTCAAGCTAAAATTGTATGTACGTAAACAGACTATATGATATACGCGGCAATCCACTGGCCACCCTGGTCTTGTTAATATAAATGGAGTGACCTGTTTCTTTCTAGGTATATAAGTTTGAGGCAGTTTGGGAATGATAGTTTTGGTGATGTCAAGCCGTTACGAGCCGTTCGTGTCCTGCGGCCGCTCAAATTGGTCTCCGGTACTCCAAGTAAGCACAAATATAATGAACAATGACCTAGCAAAACAACTGTCATGCCGCAAAGCAAACAACTTTAGAAATTTGAAGTTCATGCCTGTGCACATCCGTGAAGGATTTACGCAAGTTCAACTTAAATTTCCTGAGTACATACAACCATTGTAAACATTGATAAAACAACAATACCTTAACATCCACGTGCTTGCCAACTGTCAACTCTGAATATCATTTCCGATTTTTAATTCCAATTCGTGTAGTAATTTCTATAATTTCTTCTTTGTAATGAAATCTTAAATATAAGAAATTGGAATTCTAAGATAGTTTTATACCGAGAGTTTTATATCCCATCACTTTAAGGTAATCCATTCAAAAACATGTACTACCTCTCCATGATCTAACCATGCTTAATTCAGCAGTGAGTTCTGTACAACATCAGATCACTTTAAGGTAGCCCACATTCAAGAACATGTACTACCTCTGCATGATCTGACCATGCTTAACTCAGTAGTGAGTTCTGTAACATCAGATCACTGTAAGGTAGCCCACATTCAAGAACATCTACTACCTCTGCATGATCTAACCATGCGCACTTAACTCAGAGAGATTTAACTATACCCATATGAGTTCTGCACAACATCACATCACTTTACAGTCTTTGTAAGATCTAACTATTCAACATCAGGTCACTTTAATGTAGCGTACATTAAAAAAGCATATCCTGTACACAGACGGTATGTTCTAGTTGTATAAGTATCTCGCTAACGACTGTTTGTATTTCGCAAGGTTTACAAGTTGTAATGAAATCAATAATGCGTGCGATGGTTCCTCTTCTTCAAGTTCTTATCCTAACAATGTTTGTCATTGTGATCTACGCCACAGTGGGTCTGTCATTTCTTGTTGATAAATTTCATGCAACATGTTACAACAATATTACAGGTGAGATTCGGGCTAGGGGGCGAGGAAAGGGCAAGGGAGAATAGATATATGAAAGAGGGGGGCGAAAGGAGGAGCGGAAGACAAGAAAGCGTGAAGGGTGAGCAAGAAGGTGGGGCAAGGAGGAAGAGTAGAGGGGCAAGGGAAAGAGTAAGTCAATACATTTTATAGAATTTTAAGAACGGTGAAGCATGAAATTCACTTGGGACACGCTGAGAGGAAGCAACTGCTGTTATTGTGATTTAGCTACTAAGTTACTGTCGTTTCTCGTGAATAAATTTCATGGAATTTTAAGAACGATACAGGCGAGAGTCGGTTCTCTGACGGGCGATAGGAGTGGGGTGAAGGGATAGAGGAAGCGAGTGAAGGGGTGGTCAAAGGGAAAGGGGGAGGCTTGTGACTGAGGTGAAATTATAATCAGACAACTGCATATTGTAGGTATTAAACATCAGACGAATGCACTAACCATTGTAGCACTGGCCCACGTTATTTTCCTCTCTGTTTAGATGAAATAGTCCCTGTGGGTGAGACAGTGCAACCTTGCGACTACAAGTCAAACGGAATGTTCACAGGACGGCAATGCAACTCATCAAATAATGAGATATGCAGGCAAGTTTGGGCAGGACCGAATGGAGGAATCAGCACGTTCGATAACATTTTGTTGGCTATACTTACTGTATCACAATGTATTACAATGGAAGGATGGACGGATGTAATGTACTCGGTATGTTCAACTAAACTAACTTTATTTATACTGTATAGTACTATTGTCTATCCCTATAGAGGTGCAGTAAGGATCATCTCTTACTGATCCAGTTTTACTACAGGAGAAAACCTAAACTAAACTAACTTTATTTATACTGGATAGCTCTATCAGTTCTAAACTGTTCTTCCTAGATGTCCAGTAAGGATCATCTCTTATTGATCCAGTGTTACAACCGGAGGAAACCTAAACTAGAAGTAAATTTATTTATACTGGATAGCTCTATCAGTTCTAAACTGTTCTTCCTTTCTTTGTGTTATAGACATTTTACGCTACTGATAGCGAGAGTTATTTTTATACCATTTATTATGTTTCGCTTATTTTAATTGGATCGTTCTTTATGTTAAACCTGGTGCTTGGTGTTTTGAGTGGGTAAGAACTATAATTCACTTTATTTACGACTTCTGTAAACATGTAATAGACCCTTTACATAATGTCCCAAATGTATCACAACATTGAGTAACTGGATGACATGGAGAACAGTGGGATTTTCAAACAATGAAAAGACAATGAAACATTCTGATCACTGGATCATGACTTGATGACATCATAGCTATGATAGCCATATGTATAAAAAGGCTCATTCTATATGCAGAATCCTAAATAGCTGATATTTATTGCAGAGAGTTTGCAAAAGAAAGAGAAAGAGTCGAAACAAGAAGAAATTTCTTCAAGTTAAGAAGAGAACAAAAAGTTGATCGTGAGGTTGAGCAATACTTGGAGTGGATATCTAGGGCTGGTAAATATGAAAGTGTTTCTTATATAAAATATCGTTGGGCCAGTTGCATAAAACTCTTAACTACATTTTAACCACTATTTTTATTAACTTTCGCACTAACTGTAGTTTAACTACCTTTTTATACAACCGGGCCCTGGTGATTAAATTGTTCGAACAGCCGAGTGGAAATTGGCGTTAGGCATTATATTTAACAGTTTTTACCTTATGTTTTTTCTTATTATATTTTTATGATATTTCTTTCTAGAGGAAATAATCGTGGAAGATCTGGTTACTCGACAAAACGAAGGTGAAACGGATTCCAACCAAAACAGACCAATTCCTCCAGATTTTGTTTTTAATCCAATCAGTATCTTAGCGGTAGACGGTGGTCAAGTACCAAGACTCAATCTTGCTGAGAGGTAAAGATCATTACTTGCAGATTATTTTAAGTCTGTTATTTAGGTATGCAAACCTGTAGTAACACTGGATCAATAAGAGATGATCCTTACTAGACATCTAGGGAGAACAGTTTAGAACTGATAGAGCTATCCAGTATAAACAAAGTTTGTTTAGTTTCGGTTTCCTCCTGTAGTAACACTGAATCAATAAGAGATGATCCTTACTGGATCTCTAGGAAGAACAGTATAGAACTGATGCAGCTATCCAGTATAAATAAAGTTAGTTTAGTTTAGGTCTCCTCCTGTAGTAACACTGGACCAATTAGAGATGATCCTTATTGGACCTCTAGGGAAAACAGTTTAGAACTGATAGAGCTATCCAGTATAAATAAAGTTAGTTTTATGGAAAATCCAAGTTCAATATTTGTCATTTTTAGGCACAAGCGTTTTCCAAGGTTTCGTTTAAAGGAAAGATTAATGCGAATTCGTGTCCGTCGGCTGGTGAAACACGAGGGTTTCTTCTGGGCAGTTGTGATTATTGTGTTGTTAAATACCATTAGCTTGGCAACTGAGCATTATAATCAGCAGGAATGGATGACTGAATTTCAAGGTTGGTTTCTTATGATTCCTTGCTTGATTCGGAGAGGGGGGGTGAATACCAACCTAATATAAACTGCCTAAAATAAGCATGTTTTGTGATTGGCTTGTTTAAACAAAAGTGGATCAAGTGTTCTCGACTCGTTGGTTAGAAACTTTATTCTTTAGTCTTATTGTGTTTCCTTTTGTTTCTTGTGGAAATTCACTTCACAAAGTTTTCGTTCCGTTAGCGCGATATCTGCGTCAAGCGTATGTTTCATGTTCTTTGTTTCACGTTCATTTGTTTTAGATAAAGCCGAGATCATGTTTCTGTCGATTTTTGTGATGGAAATGTTGCTAAAGATTTATGGTTTGGGTCCATCGACCTATTTCAGATCGACATTCAATACTTTTGATTTTGTGGTAAGTGATTGCCTTGGGCTAGATAAGAAATACAGTCCATGATTATCGGCATCTCAAGTTATCAGATGCGTTGAAATTCAATAGAGAAAACGAGAGACACGACTGTATTACCGATATGTTCCGTACAACACTTTAATGTTGCTCACATTCAGAAACATGCACTACCTCTGTATTATCTAACCATTCTTAACTCAGCAGTGAGTTCTGTACAACATCAGAACACTAGCTGTAATGTAGCCCATATTCAAGAACATGTACTACCTCTGTATGATCTAACTATGCTTAACGCAGCAATGAGTTCTGTACAACATCAGATCACTTTAAGCTAACACCATATCTTATAGATTTAATGATAAACTTGTATTTTTTAGGTGATAATATTTGGTTTATTCGAGTTAATCATTCAGAAGCCGCTGGGCATCAGTGTTCTACGTTGCTTACGTTTGTTGCGAATATTTAAGATGACGTCATATTGGTCCTCGTTACGTAATCTCGTGCGATCACTGGTCAGCAGTATCAAGTCGATACTTAGTTTACTATTTTTATTGTTTCTCTTTGTCGTCATCTTTGCCTTGTTGGGAATGCAATTCTTCGGAGGAAAGTGAGTGAAGGCTGACTAAGGTCACTGCATAGTTTAAACTTTTACAGCGGCGGGGGCAAAACCAAGGCTAGGTCCCAGAGTGGGCTCCCCAGCGTAAGATTTAGGTCACTCAGGGTGAAGTTATGGCCCAGTTTGAGCCACTGAATAGTGGAATCTGCAGAACCAAATGGGCCCTCCAGTATATATGCTAAAATTAGCCTTGGTTAAGGATCCTCTTTTGTTGTACTTAGAGAAAACCTGTCAAACTGGATACACTCTTCTCACACGTGACTGAGGTGAAATTATAATGAACTGCATATTGCAGGAATGAAACCTCAGTCACTGAGATGAAAGACACCAAAAATTGTCATACACATCCTCATGCATGGCCTGCATATTTCTATGTGCTCTGAAGAACACATTTTTCATATTTTCAAGGTTTGTTTCCGACACAGAGCAACCAAGAACAAATTTTGACGATTTTCCTAACGCCATGTTGGCCGTCTTTCAGGTAAATTCATTCCGAATTCGCATCGAATTTCTTCAGTTTTAAACACCAGTTCCTTTGAGAAATTATATCATCTACTCAAAGTGGTTTATTATAATGATTTTAAAATATCCCGAAGTTGGTTAAAACCTTGTTTTTCAACACATCTTACTGCGTTTTAAATAACTGTGATAAACTGCTTATTCTTCGTAGATTTTAACGGGGGAGGACTGGAACTCAGTTATGTACCACGGTATAGATGCGTATGGCGGCGCAAAGGACCCCAAGGGACTGGCGTGTGGTTTATATTTTGTTCTCTTGGTCATCATTGGCAACTGTATCCTTTGTTAGCTATTCTATTCTTCAGAGTGCTGTTGTCACAGTGGTGTCTTTCATCTCTGTGACTGGGGTTCGTTTTCTGCATCCAGTTTGACTTTATCAAATTCTTCAAATACTCGTGTTTCTTGTTGTAGTAACACTGGATCAATAAGGAGAACAAACACTGGACTTCTAGGAAGAGCAATTTAGAATGGAGCTATCCACTTTAGAATATTGCCTCCCAATTAACTAATTTTATAATAAGCAAGTTAATGTCCTAGTTTACATCGAAGAAATCGAGATTGTTTTTCTTAACTCCGCGAACCACAGACACTCTGCTGAATGTGTTCTTAGCCATAGCAGTCGACAATCTTGCGAATGCGCATGTGCTGACGGAGGACGAGGAGAACGAGAGACTGAAACGAGAAGCTAGGAATGAGCAGTTGGAGGGGAGTGAACGTAAAACATCTCACTGGCAAGAAATTGGTAATATGACAAAGACGTTGGCGTTGGTGAAGTCGTGGACGTCTGACCCTCCGACTGAGGAGACCCATTGTGATGCAAACGGTGAAGATGGCGTTGATGGGTAATAAAATATTACATTTTATAATATAGCATTTGTAAATTCTGAACGCTGATTGGCTAAGAGCCGTGTTGATATAACTCAATGTCAACACGGAAACATCGGAAAATTTCATTCTTTATATTTCTTTGTGCTATATTATAAAACAAATATAAAACTTTTTCCGTGTTGATATATACAGTTACATCAACACGAGTGGAAATCGAAATTGTGTGAAAACACTCCGCCCTTCGGGCGTCGTGTTTCCACACAATTTCTCGTTTTCCCAATTTCCACTCGTGTTGATATAACTGTATATCAACACGGAAAATGTTTTATATGTGTTAAATATCAACACTCAACGTGGAAATTGGGAAAACTCGAACAACTGCTCCTGGCCATCTAAATAAATGTAGAAAAACTCTAAATTCCCGTCTACAAAATCCTTCGACATTAGTTGAATCGAATGAGATGCCCCAAAATTCTGATGTATTTGTTCACTTTCACACAGGTCTTCTACATCAAATGGACGAACGAAGAAAGAGTTAACGAAGGTCAGATCAGTGAACTCTCTATATATCTGGAGTGAGAACTTCAGTCATTCGGTCAATGAGAAAAGTGAAGCTAAAATTCAGGTTTTTCTAACGGACCATAACGCTAATCAAGTTTTCAGTTTATAAAATCACAATATTAGTCTTTAAATCGAAGTCAAAATGCGAAATTTCGGCACACTCCTCGCCAAGATCGCGATCTTGCATTGAAGAATGAAGAGCTATAGGCGTCAGCTTGGCTGTTAACACGAAACTGGCTTCACTTTTTGCACTCGAGTTCTTAATTTTGCACTCGAGCTCACTGGGTTACATTTTTTACTCACATTACATATATAAAATTCCTTTGAGAGGGCAGAGTATTTAGAGGAAGTGGTTTAATAAACATCTCTTACGTTACTGTAGAATTTGATGAAGAATATCAATAAATATCGGAAAGCGATCGGAGACGATCAAGATGTAGAAGCTCAGCAGCCAGACCCCCATCAGTCACATCGAGAAGGTACAGATAAACGAATATTTTCTTGTTTCATCACATGACCACCGTTCTATGGGAAAAGTGAAGCCAAGATGGTGGTTAACACTATTTTCCATCCAGCAAATCGCCCTATCAATTTTCTAAAGTCTTTCTTTTTGGATTTTTTCATTAATTCGGTTAGGGTTAGGGTTAGGGTTAGGGTTAGGGTTAGGGTTAGGGTTAGGGTTGCGGTAAGGGTTAGGGGTTAGAGTAGGGGTAGGGTTTGGGTTTAGGTTAGTTACATAGGCAATTAACACCTCTTCTATCTTCCGAAAATGACGTCAGGTCAGTTTGCTGGATGGAAAATAGTGGACATTGACGTCCAATAGCTCTGAAGCTCGTAAACAGTTAACATTTCCCCCAGCTGATTCCAGTTTTTCCAAGTTAAGTTGATGTCTATTGCAAACCTTTGTTGTGCAGTCACCTTAGTTGTTTTGTAGTTTGAAAACCCCCCAGAATTTCAACAAAATTATTTTGAGATATTCATTTTTTTGAATAAAAATTTGCTGCCCAGTTAAAAGAAAAATTGGGTTATCGTTCCATGTTTCGCGCACCAATATAGGTTAGGGTTAGGGAGATTGGAGACGTTTTAATGGCTGCGATTACTCGAGATTTAGTTCGTTCAATGAATGAAAAAGCGGCCCAAAATCCTTTTTTTCTTCTTGCTTCTCATTACGCTTTTCAATTTCTGTTCATCCGTCGTTGCCGTCCAGGAGCAACTCGCAGACGTTCAGAAGGACAGACAGTTACGCGAGCATTGAAAGGGAGAAAATCAAAAGTCCGTAAACTGAAAAAGAAAGTTCCTATCATTCGAGTTAAGTCGCTGTTTTTATTTGGCCCTGAAAACAAGTAAGTTGCTCCTAAAATAATCCTTGATCCAGGCGGCGAGGCTAGCCATGGCAAGTCGTCATAAACCTGCATCTACACTGTAGACCTGCAGGACCCCACTGAAAAACACTTCGGTGATGTGGGTATCCTGGATGAATATAATAATAATAATCTAAATAGGTCAAAGACAATACATTTGCACAGCATGACCTGTTACTATGGCTAGCTCGCCACTGCCCTGATCGTGTTAGACAGGTAAATAGGTACATATATTCACTACGCCTTGTATCTTAATGTACTTTTAATGTCCTCTCATAGATTCCGACGAGTCTGTCACTATATTGTTAACCTGCGTCATTTTGATAACTTTATGCTGGTCGTGATTATATGCAGTAGTATATTACTCGCAGTGGAGGACCCGGTCGATGAATACTCGGAAAGAAATAAGGTAGACGAGTTGTATACATTTCAATTTGATTAAAGTGCATATGACATGAAATTTCTTATTTTCTTAAATGAAAGAACTCTTTAAGCTGTAGTGTAACTTATTTTTCAGTTTCTTGTTTTTGTGGTTTGTTCCCGAGATATTCCAATTTGTTTGATATGTAAATCAGTGTGAATATGTCCGCTAATTTATGACGTCATGTTGGTTGCAAGCTCTTCAAAATAGTTGAATATCACTGCTATCATCCAAGATGATAATTTCAAACTTCACTCACTGGTAAATGTGATGAAACACTGGAGAAAAACTCGAACAGATATCTACAGTTTTTAGAGTTAATACATTTATAACCAGTGTAAGTTGAGCTTGCAACCAACGTGACGTCATAAATTAGCGGACATATTCACACTCATTTACATACCAAACAAATTGAAATATCTCGGGAACAAACCATAAAAACAAGAAACTGAAAAATAAGTTACACTACAGATTAAAGAGTTCTTTCGTTTAAGAAAATAAGAAATTTCATGTCACATGCACTTTAAACAGGTTTCAGCAAGTGTTCTAGGGCAACAGATGGTTAACTTCAGAAATGTTCACACTGACAGAAGAAGAAAATTAAATTGGTCTTATTTTGTTTATAGGTTATTCGCTATTTCGACTACATTTTTACGTCCATCTTCGCATTTGAAGTTTTTGTTAAGGTGAGAATTGCATTAGTATTGGCAAATTTGGAGAACAAAGGTCACAGTTAGGTTTAACGCATTGACATGATATGTTTCTTGTGTATAAAGTTGATCGACTTAGGGGCTGTGCTCCACCCTGGATCGTACTTCAGGAGTAAATGGAATTTCATCGACGCTTTGGTTGTTTGTTGCAATATTGCGTCACTTGTATTAAGGTGAGATAAGTAGTTTTCATATCATTGAATAATGGAACTCCTTGTAAAGTGATCTGATGTTGTTTATGCTATACTCGTGTATTGCCTCAAACTAACCGCTACTAAACCACAGACCTAACGGCAAGAAACCCCAATTAAACCGAAGCCTTTAAACGCAATGAAACCGCAACCGAACGTAGCCGCAGTCAAACCGCAGCAAAACAACAATCTAACCGCGGCAAACCAACAATCAAACCGCGGCTATGACGCAAGCGCACGGCATGGCATGACATTTGGCTGGCGCGTTTGCATTGATTATCTTTTTCAATTTGTTTTATTTTAGTCAGACACAAAGCAATGTTTCTGGTCAGTATTTTGTGAAAGTTTTACGAGTGTTGAGAGTGTTCAGACCTTTGAAGATGATGAACAAATTAAAGAAACTGGAGGTAATTTTTACTTACCAAATATTCAACTTTTGCAAGACTTGGAGAGATTTCGCTTTTCATTTAGCCACAACCGATAATTAGTAGGGTGTCCGTTTCGAAGATAGTCCTATATATAGGTAAAAACAAGAATCTTAACCACGAGGAATTAGATATTTGATTATTTATAAGAAATTGTTAATGTATTACTAATACTGTAAGCTGTGAATATGATTAACCATTTAGTTGTAATGCGCCCTACTTTATTATTTTACTCTGTCTAACGTCAGACGATTTTACTCATCAAGGGGAGGGTGCGGGATGGTATCTCGACACAGCGAGGGACCGAGTAGATACAATTTTGCTTGAATAGGTATGCATAAATGTGCCCGTTGCTACTCAATTCACATTTTCAGATAACTCACAAACCTAGTTACTACTGTTCTGGTAATGCATAAGCATACAGTAAGTTATAATGAGAGCAAAATTACATGTATCGCGACGTTTTTCTATTGTAGGCCGTGTTTCGCTGCATGTGGTACTCGTTCAAGAATGTTGCAAATATTTTGTTAATCACCGTTCTGTTTCTATTTATTTTTGCCGTCATTGGAGTGCAACTGTTTCAGGTACGCGCATTCTAATTACATATTAATTAATTAATTAATTAATTAATTAAACTAATTTTAGAATTATCTGGAATCAAAGAATATACTTATTGAAATTATTTATATGAAAATATAATTGTTCTTGTAGGGAAAGTTTTTTTACTGTACTGATCCATCAAAAATGTTTGAAGACGAGTGCAAGTAAGGTTTCCATGAAATGATTTAGCTCTATTATTTTTATATTCTCTACGAATTGAAATTTAATCTTGATTTATGGTGTTCATGGGGGATTGTTGTTGTTTTAGGGGGCAATATTTTGAGTATAATCAAGGAGCAGACAACATTGATTTAACAAATCAGGTTTGTACATGATTAAACCATAGATCGACAATGAATGAACTATTCCATGATGAGTGTGTCCACATCCAGCAAGCAATTTTTGAAAATTCCTTTACATGGAGCGAATTGTGGGGAAAATTTTTTTTTATTTTAGGTTAAAGTTAAAGAACGATTGTGGAAACTGCGTGATTTTCATTTCAATAATGTCTTCCATGCTATGCTCACATTATACACGTCAGCTACGGGAGAAGGCTGGCCAAGGTTGGTATAGGGTAATAACATGTTGTCATTGGAGCTCTAATATTCCAATAGAGCCCCATATAGAGCATTTGCACATGACGTCACAGCCGGCATGTTGGTGTTCTAATTCAAAAGAATTTAAATTAGAATCTTTTGTCTGGAACACCAACATGGCCGTTCAAACGTTCTATACTTTATTGTTGAAGTGCATATATGAGACTACAGCAAGAAAGATAGTGTCAGCTCATTGATGTGAAATTATTTTTCATTCCTAGCGCCATGCAACACACCATGGATGTAACAGCATTAAATCAAGGACCAATCCGTAACTACAGCGTGGAGAATGCGTTATTTTATATTTCGTTTGTTGTCGTGTTTTCGTTTTTCTTTCTAAATATTTTTGTCGCTCTTGTCATTCTCACCTTTCAAGAACAGGGCGAGAAAGAACTGGTGAACAGCGAGCTCGATCGAAATCAGGTAATTGAGAATTAGAACTTAATTAAGATGATTGAGAATTAGAACTTAATTAAGGTTATTAATAATTAGAACTTAATCAAGTAATCGATAATTAAGACTTAATTACTTACTAATTGTATATATGGTTTATAACTGTATGGCTTAATTGTGCGAAGAATTTGATAAGTATTAAAATAGAAGTAAAGATAGAGAGAGCTAATCATCTGTCCTTGTGCATTAGCTGATTGCTAAATTGGAAGTGGTGCAACTCAAACGCGACAAAATCGAACTAGGGCGTCTCTGGCTGCCATTATGCGATCCATGTCAGATCACAGAAAGTAGAAGGGTTAGTTTTTGGTGAAGGAGGAAAACTAGAGGACCCGAAGCCTCGAAGCACATTAGAGAACCAACCACAAACTCTACTAGTCCTAGCTTAAACGAGTTTTCAAGTACATCAAATCAGAGCAGGGTAATTTCTCATCACATCACCATACCCTGTCTTCGACCTACAATAGCAGCTCAGAGTGAGGAAGAGCGCGCTAACCTCCTTTGCCACATGTGTTTCCCTTAGCTTGGGTAAGATCAATTCCTAATGTGTAACTATTACGTCTTTTTAGAGAGATTGTATCAGTTTCGTCATTCGAGCTAAACCTTCAGAGACGTTTATGCCAGCGGACAAGAAGACATGGTCCTATAAAGTTTGGTTGGTGGTCGTCTCGAAACCGTTTGAATTATTTATTATGGCTCTCATTATACTCAATACCATTGTTTTGATGATGGAGGTGGGTTCAAATGACGTCATTTTCAATTCTGAAAAATGACGTAATCAGTACTAAACAATTTGTTAAATATTCTTACAGTATTATGATCAACCTGACGATTACATGAACATGTGTAATTACTTCAACGCTGCCTTGACTTTCTTGTTTACCATGGAGGCTGCCTTGAAATTGTTTGCATTTAAACTGGTATGCTACTTTCATCCAAATAGACCTTACCGATTATTCACTTTTCACTCAGTGACCTCGTTTTCATGTTAAGTACTTATACTCATGTTTTGTGCTTAGTACAGTTAAAAGTTACTTTGTTATTGAGCCTAAGAACAGCAAGAAACAATTCGTCCAGGAAAACATGGGAATATAATCTTTATCTGCCCCTGACATGCTAAAATAAGTTAACATGGAAACGAGGCCATTGAGTAAAAGAGAATAATCGGTAAAGTCTATTGTAACGAAAACATAATATCAGTGCAAAATATATTTGAAGTAGTCCCCTTTACATAGCTTACTCATAGAAAAGAACTTTTACTGCCACTAGATCTGTAGTAAGGGAGAACAGTTAGAACTGACAATTTATTGCTACGTAAATTTGTGAAACCTTAGGCTAAGATGCTGATGTTCTTTTTTTATTTTTAGAGCTACTTCCGAGATAGTTGGAATGTTTTTGACTTCATAGTTGTCGTTGGCAGTATACTGGATACAAGCTTGACATTCGGGGTATGTATTAGGAGGTAGAGGAGACACAAAATACTTTCTATTTCTAATATTTTGATCATTGTGTTTCAGAAAACCTACGATCTGCCTTTCGACCCCAGTATGTTCAGATTATTCCGGGCTGCGCGGCTTATCAAGATCCTGAAACAAGGCGCTGGGATCCGTGTTTTACTATGGACCTTTCTACAGTCATTTAAGGTAAGAGAAATATGTCCTGAGTGATTTTAAACGTATTTTATCATATATAATAAATGAGCTCGAATGTATAATGCCATACGGTATACACATTATTTCTTTGTGTTTTTCTAATGAATTATTAATGAATTTGATGGGCGTATGGGATTTCAGTGGCGCAGTCATCAGCAAGCGCCTCTCACCTCTGAGATTGTGGGTTTGATTCTCGCTATGGACTCATGTGAAAAGAGTCAGTCAACGCTCTGCCGAAAGTCGTGGGTTTTGTTCGGGTGCTCCGGTTTCCTCCCACAGGGAAAGTTGACAGGGTGGGTTAGGATAAACACAGTTAGAAAATAATTTCACAAATATTTGTATATAGTAAAGATAAAATAGTCTACACGGCAAAAAAACGATCAAGTTGTTGCATTATTGATGAAAACAGGATTGAACAATGCTTTGCTGCCCACATTGTTCACAGTTGTCAACAATATTGAACAATATTGTTACCCCCGATTCAGACTCAACAATATTGTTCAATATTGTTGACAATGTGAACAACGTGGGCAGCAAAACATTGTTCAATCCTGTTGAGCAGCGGGCTCGGTGTTTTTTGCCGTGTAGGCTTGATGTAAGCGCATTTGATCTACATGGAAATTTGCTCTATAGAATTGCAAATCGCGTAGTCGTCGAGCATGCCGAATGACTGTTAAGCAAATATGTTTTGTAATCTATTTTATTCTCTTCTCAGGCTCTGCCGTATGTCACTCTACTTATATTTCTCGTTTTCTTCATCTACGCTGTTATCGGAATGCAGGTTGGTAGACCGGCTAGCCTGCAAGCGGGCTGAGATGCGATGTTTTGCAATAAACGATGTTTATTCTTGTCTTTTTAGATATTTGGCAAAATCAAACTGGATGACAGCACACAGATTAACAAATATAACAACTTTCAAGATATTGCCAGATCTTTACTCCTGCTCTTCAGGCAAGTGCTGGACCTCTTAGATAGAGAACAGCTTGTAGAAATAACTTATAGAACTATCCAGTATAAATTAAGTTAGTTTTGCTTGAAAAGCTTACTGCGCTATTGAAGGCTGGTTTTATCAAAGTCTCTGTGATCACAGTAGGAATTTTGCATAGGTAAGTTCTAAGTTTTGAAGGATTTGCAAGGGTGGGTTGATTACAAATTTTTTGTAGTTCGCTATAACTACAGCTACTTCAAAAATATGTAGTCAGCTACACCTACTGCTACTTTTGAACAAAGGTAGTTCGCTACTGACTACAGCTACTGCTTAAAAAATGTAGCGAACTATTTCGCTATTTCGCTAATCTATATTTTTTAGTTTTACTGTATTTGGAGCATCTACTCTTAACTCAGGCTGTAAGGTAACCTATAACAAATCGACTTACGAGTAGCAACAGACAACAGTAAACACAAACCAACATTTTTGTAAGGACTACAGTGTTCAGGAGTGCAAATGGACATTGAGTATTGATTTTAAGCAGACCGTGTCTCAATATCATGCTATTCTATCAAGTTGCTAACAATTTTAAAAAGTAGCGAATAGCGATTCGCCGTTTGAAAAGTAGCCTACTACTTGGCAACTATTAGGCAAAATGTAGTTCGCTATAACTACAGCTACTGTTTTAAAAAAGTAGTCAAAAACTACTGGCTACTTGAAAATTGTAGTTCGCTACAGTAGCGAACTACAACTACTTCGCTACTACCCACCCTTGAGGATTTGTAAGAAATGTTTGGGGAGCTGATTCACTGTTTAACACGGAGACAGTTCCCTCAAACATTTCTTACAAATCCTTGAATTTCCCTATGCAAAATTCCTACTGTGATCACAGAAACTTTGATAGTGTAAACCAGTCTTAAAAGATTTAGCTCCTTTTTCATTGAAGAAAAATGTTTAAAAGATGTTTCATATTTCTACTTCAGATCTTCGACAGGCGAGAATTGGCAGGAGATAATGTTATCGTGTTCTGACGGCGCTATGTGCGATGAAAGAGCGAATCCTCAATCGAAAACTTGTGGTTCGACAACCTGGGCGATTGCATATTTTTGTACATTTATATTTCTCTGCATGTTCTTTGTGAGTATCTATTCTTTCGTTCCAGCAAACGTTACAGACAAGGGGCCGGTTGTACGAAGGCCGGGTCACAGAATAAAGACACACAGAAGGTCGACCTCTGTCTGTACTTCCTCTGTGGTCTGGGGCAGAATATAATTGCGTTGTATTTAATCATTTTCCTTGGTATTTCAGATGCTCAATCTGTTCGTGGCCGTTATTATGGATAATTTTGAATATCTAACACGTGACCAATCTATTCTTGGCCCCCACCATCTTGACGAGTTCGTTCAAATTTGGTCCGCTTATGATCCTGCCGCCACGTGAGTAGTTTTCTTTTTTATCCTTCAGCAATAACTTGTGTATTTCAGGAATTCAACTGGACTAAACACAGGTCAGTTAATTTATACCTGACAGCTCTATCAGTTCTAAAATGTACGAATCTTTATTTTGCAGAGGTGAAATTCATTATTCGAAAGTCTATGAAATGATGACTCGTTTATCGCCTCCCGTTGGATTTGGTAAAAAATGTCCGAAAATGGTCGCTTATAAAGTAAGGCCTGTTTTAAGATAAGATAAATGTGGCTTAACTATGTCCTATATTACCTAACCTTGTATACAGCAAGTAATTGTTTACAAATGTAATGCCTCTCAAGTATTTTGTACTACAGCACATAAATGCCTGCTAGGAAATCGTAGAAGTGAAGTATAAAATGGAGGGAGTGATGCAAATATATATATATCCTTATGAAATCCAGTATTTCAGGCTTTTGGTGGGAACTAGTAACCATTAAGCAGCCTTTGTTCTCAAACATTTTCTGACAAGTATAGAATGGAAGAGAGCGGCGGTTTGAGAGAGAAACAACTACCAGAACGTCGACGTTTCGAGGGAATATCCTTCGTCGGGAATAAAGAATTGAAGATCTTTCATGGCCACCAGCTTGGTCCCGCATCAACCCTGCCAAGCTCTGTTTCTTCAGAACACTACCGTAGCTTCCCCATGCAACCTCGTCGATCGAAGGTTTCACTCTAGGACCACAGCCTCATCCTCCTACCAGATGAAGCTGGATGCACCCAAAAACAACTGTCCCTCTCGCAACTGTTTCTAGTTAGGTCTAATAAATGTATAAAATCCACACTCGAAAATCTCTTCCACAATTAGTTCTATCGAGCGAGATTCCCGAAATCATGATATTCACACATCCATGCCTTTTAGCCGATATTTTATTATTTTCCACTTATAATCATAAATTTCTCCTATTTCAGCGTCTCATCAAGATGAACATGCCGTTGGATGAAAACGAAACAATCCAGTTCACGACAACATTGTTCGCCCTCGTACGAACGTCACTGCAGATCAGAATGACGGGAAATATGAATGCGAACGACACGAAATTGAGAAAGATGATTACTCAAGATTGGCCCAACATTATGCCACGAGTCCTCGATAAAATGATTCCCAAACAATCGGGTAAGAAGTGGGTATACGTTATTTCGCTGATCTCGGAATGACTAACCTGCTTGCCGCCTGGAATTTCCAAGGGGGGATAATTATCCCCCTTGGAAATTCCAGGCGGCAAGCGGGCTACAAAATGACATTTCGTCAAAAATTTTTTCTTCAAGATTGGTTTAGAAACAAACTTGGAGTAGAGTTAGGTTACGAGTAGGGTTAGGATTAGTGTTAGATTACTGTTAGTAAAACTGTTGATTGTTACGTTTTGTCACTCTGAGGCCAGCGAAATAACCTGTTCCAAGTAGTTGGGGTGTGCTAATGATCCTTACTTGCAGCTGAGAGCTAAGCTGAATTGTGAAGGACGCAGCTCAAACCTTATCGACTTTCTAAGCTAGGTGCCTCTGGCAGCCATCTTATGACTTATTTCTGATCACTGGGCACAGCTACGGTGGAAGAGTCAGTATAGGGGGTCAATTCCTACCCACCCGTGGGAGAAAACCGGTGTACCTGGAGAAAACCCACGACTTTTGGTAGAACGTTCACTGACTCTTTTCACACAAGTGTCATGAGTCCGCAGCAAGAATCCAACCCACGTGATCAACACTTATTTCGAATCATGTTTCAGTGTTAAGTTGTCATCAAATGACGGTGGGCAAGATCTACTGTGCTAAACTCATGGTTGAAAACTACAGACAAAACAAGAGAAGAAAACAATTTGACATTCTGGATGATGATGAATTCAGAAGACAGGTACAGTTTTTTGGTAGTCAAGGATGTTCTAATTGTTCTAGCTAACCTTATAATTATTCTAATTGGAATATGTCCACCTTATAGTTATTCTAATTGGAATATATCCACCTTATTTTTATTCTAATTGGAATATATTTACATTATAGTTATTCTAATTGGAATATATCCACCTTATTTTTATTCTAATTGGAATATATTTACATTATAGTTATTCTAATTGGAATATATCCACCTTATTTTTATTCTAATTGGAATATATTTACATTATAGTTATTCTAATTGGAATATATCCACCTTATTTTTATTCTAATTGGAATATATTTACATTATAGTTATTCTAATTGGAATATATCCACCTTATTTTTATTCTAATTGGAATATATTTACATTATAGTTATTCTAATTGGAATATATCCACCTTATTTTTATTCTAATTGGAATATATTTACATTATAGTTATTCTAATTGGAATATATCCACCTTATTTTTATTCTAATTGGAATATATTTACATTATAGTTATTCTAATTGGAATATATCCACCTTATTTTTATTCTAATTGGAATATATTTACATTATAGTTATTCTAATTGGAATATATCCACCTTATTTTTATTCTAATTGGAATATATTTACATTATAGTTATTCTAATTGGAATATATCCACCTTATTTTTATTCTAATTGGAATATATTTACATTATAGTTATTCTAATTGGAATATATC
>CACRXK020004206.1:0-32712 GCA_902702795.2 Paramuricea clavata
CACTTTTTATGATACAAACAGTTTAACTATGTTTTGGGTTCTTGAAAAGCCTGATTATTGTTTCTTGATCATTTATTATACTCTATAAGCTTGAAAATATAAATAGTTGTCGAATAAAGCTCAATATTTTGGACACAAAAATGTAAACAAAGGCTTTGTTTACATACGGACTGTAGAGCACCTTTAAGTAAAAGAAAAGTTTGGGAAAATATACTTAAGTAAAAGTACTACTGAAATAGAATATAAATTCGCAAAGTTTAAAGCAGCAATAGAACACTCAGACAAGTAACGTAGTAAAACAACTTTATTCTTTAAATATCTCCATATATATATGGTAATTTTGATCATCTATGACTGTTGGGGCAGAAGTCTCTGAACAAGACTCACAAGAGTTGCTGTCTATCTGTTTTCGAATATGGAGGAAAAATATCGCCAAGGACGAATAACTGTAGCGACAACAACGTCCACTGACATATAATATGATTATATAATTATACAAAAAGAAAACATTTGGGCGGAAGTCAAAACAGGACTTAAAAAGTACTTTATTAAAAAATACTTCGGTCTTCGTTAGGGACTGGTCGTAAAGTAACTGCTAGGGTGGGCTGGAATGATTTGGGATGGGCCATGGAAAATCTTTGGGCAGTTTCGATGGGCCGCCAATTTTTTTGTATGTCCACGGTTGGGCCACCAAACAAAAACCCATGCATGTCTACTGTACTTCAAAAAATAAAGGTATTAATAACAAAAGTAAACAAAACTATCCAAATTATCAAATGCAAATGGTGCTATTGAAGCCAGTACTTTGTTTATACAACAAAAAGAAGTGGTCGCCGGAATCACAGCAAATACAACCAACTGGAGAGCAGCTCATTATCGTAATTGATGATGAATGTGTTGGTCAAGCTTGGTGGAATTATGTATGTCAATACAGTGCCGGTGCATATTTACAATGTTCATACCTGCAAGTTTTTTTTTATTATAAAAATGTATTTTCCCAATTTAGATTGGGTGGGTCATGAAAAATTTTTTGTAAGATTAGATGGGCTTTGAAATTTTTATCTACATCCTAAGATGGGTGACCAAACTTATTGGCAAAATTTTTTATTTACCTCCAGCCCACCCTAGCAGTTACTTTATGACCAGTCCCTTACAAGTATAAATACTGATTTTTTTTTACTTAAGTAAAGTAACGAAGTAAATTTACTTCGTTACTGGCTAACCGTTCAAGATTATATCACACAAATTAGCTCCGATTTCCTCCAGCATGCAGAACACTTTTAACATACTTTAACTTGGCACATAAAAAACTGGACAACATTTACATAACTTAAACGGACAATTACATTGTACAAGATGATGAAGAAGGTGCCAAAAGTGGCGAAACACAAACGAGACTATGTCCCATGCACTTGGTGCTCACCACCAGACAAAAAAAAAACAAGGAAAAGGCAGATTAAATGGAAAGGCAGAGAGAATGAAAAGGCAGAGATAATGAAAAGAGAGAAATGAAAGACCTGGACGATATTTTTTATCGAGTCGTGATAAGTGAGTGTGAGGTAGGCAAGTCAGGAGTGTAGGGAATACTATTATAGTGAGGTGGATGTAAGTCTTGCGCAAGTATGATTTAAGAGACAGTGACATAACAATAATAACAAAAGAGCAGATTTACAAACATAGTTCCACAGTTTAACAATTCTAACAAAATACGAACTTTCAAATGTACTTGTTTTGCATGCTTGTGTTCTCAGAAGGTCAGAGGTGGCCGCACGAGACTCGAGTCAGCAAGATGATACCAAAAAAGGAAGCGTTAGTGATTGAATTGCTTCTTCAAAGTAAATGCGATTGAAACAGACACAAATAATTTTAATTGGTGAATGAATTTTTGCCTTTGCTCTACAAAGAGTTGTTTCCAACTAATAATAATATAATATTACATTGAAAGTTAAAATGCTGTACGAAGTTGATGCAGAAAACCAACACGACATGCAAATGTGTGAATAAAAACGCATTATTAATATTTCGAATAGTACTCAACCCTTTTCATTCTTATATACCATAGTTAATCAAGATATACTCCAGAAACTCGGCCAACGCGTTTATTCTTCTATTTTTGTTCATGTTTATCCAAACATGGGCCCAGTGAAGACAACGAATTTTTAGCTTAGCTCATATAAACAGGCCCTAATTATTAATAGAATATTATATAATTTATTATTAGCATGACAAAATTACTGGATGCTGATTGGTTGAGAGGAGTACAATTATTTCATTAACTGTACTGCAGTACAATTAATGATTTTCCCAAAACAAACAAAATGGCGGAAACGTATTTTAAACTCAAGCGTGAAATGAAATTGCCGTGGAGGAACTAGATGAAAATACGAACAAAATCGCCAAATTTTGCTTTAACAAAAGAACTACATGAAAATACAAACAAAAGCACCAAATTTTGGTTGAAAGTCTGGCGGGACTGGGCTTTGGCGAGAGAATATGATGCTGACATTGAGAAGTACGTATCCAATTTTGTCATGTTAATAATAAACAAGTAATCATGCGATGTTGCTCGTACAATTAGGGATTAATGGTACTCGTAATGTTTGGAAATTTGCCAAATTGGACTCGCCCCGGCGGCTCGTCCAATTTTGGCAAAATTTCCAAACATCACTCGTACTATTAATCCCTAATTGTACTCGCCATCGCATGATTACCTATACTAATACTTAAATAATATTATATGATATAAATATTAGTATTATATTAATTTAGTATAATTACATAGGTGATTATTGAAAATTCTCCACGCTGATTGGTTGCCGTTGAGGTGATTATTACGCGATAATCACCTAAGCGATTTTCAAAATGGCGGTCGAAGCCTTTTTGTCAATTAAATGACGAAGAAATGTGTATTTTCTTATTTTTTTCCAAATAATCATCTATGAAATTATACTAAAACAATTATTCACCTCAGGCTCGGTGATTATCGTGAATAAAAACCTCGACTTCGTCTCGGTTTTTATTCACCGATAATCACCTCGCCTTCGGCGAATAATTGTTAAATAATATAATATTATATTATATCATATAAATATTAGTATTGAAATACTAATATGCAAAATTGCAAAAGATCTGTGGCACGGTGAACCATAAAATCGTAGGTCATTCTAGATGGCTCAGAGTTTGGCAAGTTTTCAAAACTATATCTTGATTGCCTATGTTCTTACATAATCAATACCGCTCGTATACATCAATATACACCAAAAATTCAAAACAGGAAAACGTTAAACGATCTTTCACAATATTAGATCGCCAAACCCGCAGTAGAATACGGAGGTTTAGAGGGAGTGCGAATTCTGGTACGACTTTCGAAGACTGACTCACTGAATACACAGGATTATTTATATTATACAACGAAAATAGTCAAACCTACAAATGTTGGTGCCATGAAGATGATAATGAGAACTTCAAAACTTCGAAACGTAGATGAATAAGGTTTAGGAATTCTGGAGTTGGTAACTCCAAAAATTTAATGATGTAAAGGAAAAAGCTTTAAGCTATTCAAATTTGCTATCTGCAAAGAAATAAAACCGACTGCATGCATATTGCTTTGTTTTTGTCATATCAAACTTGAAACCTGGTTAAGTATACTATAGGTATTAGGTGTTTTGAGTAGTTCTTGAATTCAAGTAGTTCACTGAATTCAATTTAGTCAATTCATGTTACTGGATAAACTTTACATACTAAGGTAATGATAGTATATGGTTTTGAGTGCAATGTGGGAAAAAAACATGCACGAGTGAGTTTTTCGAAGACGATCAAATTGAGGTCTTTGAAAAACCAACGTGTGTTTGCCTTTCCAAATTGCACCAGAAAAACCATACTGTAATTTATTAATAATATACATGAAAGACGTATGCAAAAGCAAATTCATGATCACTTGTATGCATAAACACATGCGAAATAAATAATTTACTCGTTCATTTGAATGGCACAACAAAACCTTACTGTCGTTCCAATTGAAGTGTTCCTCAAATATTGATTCAATACATTACCTCGGGCTGACCAATTCATTTCATCAAGTTCCTCGAAATATTCATACACTTTCTAGTATAATTGTAAACTTCCTGTTGAATAGTTTGAATGCACCAATCACCTTTGTTGTTTGTGCAACTAACCAATCATAAATAGAAAGGAAGTGACCAGAAATGATCAAATTCTTGGAATTGGCGCTTTCACAGGAAGTGTATGAATATCTCGAGGAACTTGATGAAATGAATTGGTCAGCCCGAGGTAATGTATTGAATCAATATTTGAGGAACACTTCAATTGGAACGACAGTAATATAAATTTTCAACTGTCAAAAACTTATTCGAACTTTCTTTTGTTTAGGTGCTTGCGTTTCTAAGTTTGGCACTGTATTTCGTGAAATTGCATCTGAGCCAAACAGAATTGAATTTTTTCATGTATAATTTAACTGCTTAAAAAAGTATAGAGCTACTCGTAAAAGAGATCCGGTATTTCAACCATCTATGAAATTTTGTCCAGAAATTCGCACTCAATCTAAACTTCGCTAACAAGACAAACATCCCACAATAAGCAAACCAGTAACGCCCCAGGCAACTCATTCATTACGCAACGTCATTCTCCATTATCCTTAGTCGTAGTCACCCCCCTGCCTATCTTCTTCGTCGTCTGGGAGCTTCTCACATAAATCATCTATAACATCAATGTAGAGGTAAAGTCAGGGAGGTTAGTGATAAAGTCGGAGGATAATAACATCTGGTAAAGTCAGGACCGTAACAAAGTCAGAGGAGTGGTAACAATTGGGAAAGTCAGGGGAAAGGTAACAACTGGTAAAGTCAGGGGGTGGTAACGAAGTCAGGGAAGTGGAAGCAATTAAAGTCAGGGGGGAGTGGTATAACAACTGGTAAAGTCACAGGGTAGTAACAAATTAAAATTCTATAGTAGATCTTCACATGAGAGTGTTGAGAATTGCAGGGAGAATCGGAGTAGGATGAGTGTTAGAGCAATTACAGTGCGTCCACAGTAAGTGGGGCCACTTAGAGAACACTAACCAATCAGTTTGCAAAACAAAAATAGAAATCTAATCAAACTAAAGCTCGTCCAATCAAAAGAAAGCATGGAATTCGCTTCAGGAAGCCAGTAACTGCAGTCTTTACGTTTCAAGTCTATTTTTACCGTTTGACATTCGTTTGTTTGTTAAAATTGTTTTTGGCCTATTAATGCTCATTGGCTAATGCGCCGTTTGTTGATTTTTTCTATTTTTGTTCTGCAATGTGATAGGTTAGTGTTCTCTAAGTGGCCCCACTTACTGTAGACGCACTGTAAAGGTATTGAACATGATTTTACTATTCTTACAGCAAAATACTTACTCAGAGCATCCCTCATTCTTTCCCAGCCTCGTCGTGGGATTGTAACACAGGCTCGGTAATTATTGGTGACCTTGACAAGTGAAAGATATTTTACAACTTTATAAACGAGAAGCAGTTTCAGACAGATGCGATACTCATACGCTCGGTTGGCACAGGATTAATCGAACCTGGGACCTCTCGACCTCCAGATGATTGCTCTAGCGACTGAGCATTCATCTGTGGGATTTGGTAGAGGCGAACTGCAAGCAATCTTCTAATATGTCAGTGAGGGGAGGGACTGTACTTTACGAACTTTACAAATAAAACGAGCCAATGGGGAACAATACTTTTAATTTCATACCTCAGAAAGTCTTAAGAACACACCACGGTTATTATTACCAACATCAAAATAAAATCTCTTTTGTTCAACACGAACTTCCTTAGCTTCCGGTAAGTTCAACTCATCTTCCTCTACAAATTAAGAAGGTTCCGGTTCATTATGTAACTCGCCTGCCACAGTAGTGCCACGTAGGCCAACAGGCTCGCCCTATGTAAACAGCCCCGCATTCCAGGGCTCAAAATAACGGGAGATAGGTCTCTAGTCACAATGACCGGTCAACTTGATTTTAGCTCGGTCAAAATACGTTTTTGACCGGTCATTGATACGCTTACACTAACAGTGAAACAAACGATTAGAGACTTGTTTCGATACATCATAGTTTCATGTTTTTAATTCAAGACGTCAGCAATCACTTTGGGGATGAAAATGTGGCCAGTCAAAATGACCGGTGAGGTAAAAACGTGACCGGTGAAGATGCATTTTGGCCGGTCATGGTCCGCTGACCGGCCATTATTTCGAGCCCTGCAGGCCAACCTACTGTACTTTATGCTTCACAATATCTAACACCAGGACAAGAGGGTGGGCATTTAGATATCCCGGAAAGGGGCAGATCCAAAAAGTAAATTCATGCAGAATGGAATTTGAAAAATAAATTCATGCAAAAACATGGATATACTGTGTACATACAGATACAGAAAACAATTAATGCACAGTATCAATAACATAAAAAAGTTTGAAAAAGCTCCGAACTTAAACAATTCTTGCAAGAAAACCCCCTCCCTCCTGAGTAGTGCTGTGCGCCGGAGTTGCCGGAGCCGGAGTTCTGCCGGAGCTCCGGCAGTTTTTCCGACGCCGGAGCAGAATTTTGTATGCCGGAGCCCGGAGCCGGAGTTACGTTTTCCCAGCTCCGGCAAAATGACAAGAAAACAATATGAAATGAGACAAATGTCAAACGATTGTTAGTTACTGCAAACTGCCAATTGCTGTTCAATGAATTCATCATTGACTCAAACTGCCACAACCCACAGGAACAGCGTCGAAAAGCTGTAAAAGCTGTAATACGATCGCAACTTACAAACGTCATGCTTTCATGAAGCCATCTGACTTAGCGCTACATACTGTAGTCTGTGTATTTCATGCCTTGTAGATAACGAAAAAGTACAAAACAAATAAATATCAACCTTTTGAAAATGACAGAGTACTTTGTTTGCGTGCGAACAATTGCGCTGTGGAGTCTGAGAGTGTTAGCGTCATGCCTCGCGTCATGCCTCGTGTCAAAGAGTTTTCGAGGCTGGTTTCCATATAGATATTTTCTGCGTGGTTAAGTGTTTTCACTGTTTTGTTTCCTGAGTTATGTTATCTGATAATTAGGAAGCGCGAAAAGGGTTATTCATAATAATATTAATAAATGTTCTCTGATCGTAAAACATTTATTTAATATTTTATGATGTGGCCGGAGCCGGAGCTCAGAGCTGTAATTCGGCCGGAGCCGGAGATGAAAAACCGGAGTTTGCACAGCACTACTCCTGAGTCCCTAATAGTTCACCCCTTATTGGGTTTACCAGAAGTACCTGCCTTTAATAACGGCGAAAGTTATTCTTGAAATCAAGAACAACAACCTACTGTATGATGCTTCACGTTTACAATGATGTTAAATAAGAACGGACATGGTATCATATTTTTGTACTCGAATTGAGTGCAGATTTACTGTAGTAATATGACAAGCGGGAGTTTCTAACAGTATAAAGAATGTATATACCTTCATCAGTGCCAAATTCATCAAGTATTTCAGAGAGAGAATTTCTGATATCTGCAATTCCTTGGGCTGGGATGGCCAATCTGTTGGTATTTGGATTTGAGCTCCATACTGGTTGGGCCACCTGCATGGCCAGAATTATCATTTGATTAACACACAACATATTATGTATCCTAAATAGTTTTTAGTGATTGACCGCTAATCGGTATCGGGCAGATTTTTGCCTTATCGGTAGACAATTGGAGTCGGTAGAATTACCTGTATTTCCAATTGTCCAAAACCGATTGTTGAGAAAATACGCACTTTCAACTAGGGGTGCACCGGATTTTAAATCCGGCCGGAATTCCGGCCGGATTTAACGAATTTTCCGGCATCCGGTATCCGGCCGGATTTGGAGAAAATCCGGCCGGATTTAAATTTCTGTTTTCACCTTAAAAATTCACCAAGAATGGGATAAACCATCAATTTGGCAGCTTTAGAGTTTAAAAAACACTTATATTATTATAAAATATTAAGTTATTAACAAAAAAATATTTAAAAAAGGTTTAAACACAATCAAAAATCTAAACTGACACTAACTAAAAATAGTAAAAAACATAAACCGCCATTTTGAATACTGATTTATCCACAATTGTCCCCATTACCGGTTTATTTTAAATCCGACAAATCCGGCCAGAATTCCGGCCGGAATTTTTGTCCAAATCCGGTAAATCCGGTTCCGGCCGGATTTGAAAATTCCAAATCCGGTGCACCCCTACTTTCAACATTATATGCATTGCACGTTGACACACAATATGTTAAACTAATGCGTGAAGCGTGCCATTTATTAACAGTTTTAACGATCTTTGGTTGCAGTAACGTTGGATCGTTAAAAAATTGACAAGAATGACCAGGCTCTTAAAATATCTTTTACAGGGCCGTCTGACAAAATGTCCGGTGACGTTGAGTTTGGGTCGGACATATGTCCGATAACCTTCAGTTCAGTTTTGGCTCGGAAATAAGTCTGAATGACACAAATGAATAAACGGTAAATGTTGTAAAGATATTAAATAATTTGTTTCTTTCATACTTATTTTCAAGCCAAAATTAACTTGCTTGCCAGAACAGCAGTATTAAAAAAGACTTCGACAACTTAAGTCCGTTTTCCACTTCACCATTTCGCTCGCCGCCCCGCGCTTGACTACGTTAAAGCAACATTTCCAGTTCAACTTTTATACAATAGTACTCTGACTTTCCATTTAACTTACAAGCCTCTAGTCCTGGGCTAGGATACATTTTGATTTACGTCGGACAAAGCTACAGTTCGGTCGGACACCAAAAAACTCGGGTCGGACAAACAATAAACCTCAGTTTCACTTTGGTCGGACAGAATGTCCGGTGGTTTCCTCTCTACGTCGGACAATTTCACGAATGGGTCGGACAATGTCCGTGACCGACCGATATTTTAAGGCCTGATGACGTCACTTTTACTCGGTGGACTGATATTATAACGTCACTATAAAATCGGTATCAGCATCCGTATCTGGCAGTTTGTGGCATGAAAAATCGGCAATTTCCGATTGTTGCACAATCGGTCAATCACTAATAATTTTACATGTAATAGATAAATGGAAACATAAGAAAACTATATTAACCCATGCATTGAGTGCCGGCACTTTCCCCTTGACGTGAAGTAAAGTTGTCTGGCGTTAGACAAAAACAAAGTACTAGAAGTGCACATCAGGGTGTAATAACACTTAAAGGGTTATTTTACTCTTACTATTACTTTACTCTGTCTAACACCAAACTATTTTCCAATATGTCTTGTTAATTAATCCATTCAGCTGCAATAACCTAATTGGTCCAGACGACTGTACTCATTAAGGGAGAGCACTGGCACAGAATAGAGAAACACAGAAGGCCGACTCAGCCAAAAAAGCATAACAGCTGCCATGCCATGATTCGCAATGATTTTATTCACCATGTTCCAAGCCAGTGCACTTCCGAGAGCCATTCGTCCCCATGAACGTCCACGATTTTGAATATTTTCAGGGGGGTTAATGCCTCTCACAAGCACACAGGCTAGGAACATGGTGACAACACTGCAACGGATACACCAAAATCATAGTACAGTCAGGGACGCCGTAACTGGGGGGCAGGGGGGGCGGCTGCCCCCCTTGCCTTTTGCTAGGGGGGGCAGGGGGGGGGCAGAAGTGCCCTTTTAGTTGTAAAATAATACGTGATAAATCACATTTCCAACGATGCTTTTTGTAGGAAAATCACGAGATTCAGGTAATTTATAGTTTATATTTATAAAAATTTTGGGAAATTTTTGGAATTTAGAAAAATATTTTGAATGGCGAAAATTTTAGATATCCGGAAAAAATTTTGGCTTCACGGAAAATTTTTGTATGTCCGGAAAAAAATTTTGACCCCTAAAATGGTACACTACTGACCGAAATTTTTTTGGCGACGGGGGGGGGGTGTACAGTACGTATAGAACCAAGAGGTCGGACTTCTGTGTGCCTCTATTCTGTGATGCTGGCAGTGCACTCAATGGGTAATGAGTTAGTGTATGCCCTGGAACTAGGCCGGCGTTTTGGCCTATTTTGCCGGAGTTTGTTCAACTCTGGCAGCACTTATTTAGCACAAACATTGAAGACATTGGAGAAAAAACCTGAATCCATCGACAAAAAAGTAAATACTCGCATTGATACAGTGTAAGAAGCGACTACTTCTTGTCTTTTTTTTGTGTGTGTGTTGGTGTTATGTACTCAGGTGAATATGATGTTTGTGATTGCTTGTGATGCTAACTTTTCAGCTTGCCCGGTTTGGATGCACACTAGAGTAACATCACAAATACTTCTTGTCTGGCAAAAACCAATACCATAATACATCATGCATGGTACGAAATGTTCATGCGAAGAAGTGTTAAAATAAAACACACAATCACGAATTTGCGGAGCTGGAAATTTTCTGCCGGAGCTAGAGTTTTTTCCCCGGAGCCAGACGTGAAAAACCACGAGTCAAGAATCAAGTGAACTTACTTTGAGAAAATATCCACGCTTGTTCTGTTTCAGGTCAAAATGGTAACGCCGGTTGTTTCTTTGCAAGTGATCACTAAAAAACAAACAAAAAACTGTCAGCTACATCGTGCATCTTTAAACTGCTTGCGATTCTATTAAATAATGATTCTTCCAAATGGCATATTTTCGATCATACCCTACTGATGTAATTTTTTCCATTTTTTAACATTTAGTAAAATGAGTTCAATGTTCAGTAACCATACCTCTTAAGTGGTTTGCTGCCAAGTTGATCTACAAAAATACCAACAAGAATTAGACAATTAGTGCACACCAAGATCTATGCTAGATGATTATACTATAAATTAAGTAAGTTTTGTTTTTGGCGAACCTCCATGGTATCCCACGGATATTGGGATACTGCAAATTTCAGACCCTGATTAATTGTCTATAGCAAGAGCAAAAAGCATGCCCAATTTATGTCTGGTATTGATAAAAAATTATATTTACCATCATCTCTTCCAGTAGCTTCACCAGCAGGATCTAAAATTGTTCCAAGGGAATTGGTTAGGGCATTATAAAATTTGTGAATTGTGATGTTTATATCTCTGTGTGCTGTGTTTCTGATATTTAATTAGTGATCATGCCTAAATGTTAAGAGCAACTATTGCTATCAACCTTTTTGCAAGAGGTGTTCGCATATCACATAAAACTGTTAAGTAATACATAGAGAATAATACATGGGTGCGCGGAAATACCAGATTTATTTCGAGTGTTCAACATGACATCTCACGAGTGAGCACAGCGAACGAGTGAGATATCATGTTCAACACAAGAAATAAATCTGGTATTTCCAAGCATCCATGTATTTTTCTGTTTATTATATAAAGGACAGTCTTTGAAAAGCGATAATTTCTACAGAAAAGCGTAAATAAAACATCTGTGGAAATGCGTTTTACAATAAAACATCTGTGGAAATGCGTTTTACAACAAGTTCTCTGACTGGTCAAACATATTTCCTAAGCGCTTTTTGATTGGCTTGCAAAAATGACATTTACACATGTAAAAATATCGTATTTTTTTACGTGCGTTTAAATACGATTTTTCTCAGTGGCCAAAAACTCTATATAACACTTATGTTTATATAATAAAATAAGATGCACACTCTGAACACTGCAAATATCAGACCTTGCACTGCATATTGTCACAATCAACCTGGTTGGAAAGGCTATGTAAGGTACATGCTAAGTCTCTGGAGAATATTATTGATGGCTCGGAGAATTTTAGGTCAGGAGGACCATCATGCTACGGGCTCCGACGGCATGCCCCCAACAAATGCCATTTTCGGGTATTTCAATTCAGGGATAAAAGACACTGTACAACTGAAGTTTGTGGGCGCAGATGTTTGGGGTGACAAATGTTTTGACACATTCCACAATTGATGAATTCCATAGTGTTGAACTTGAAATTTGCATATTGGATGATTATAGAGTGATAAATTTAACATGGCAGTCCATACAGTTGATTGTTGTAAGAACGAGGTTACTTTATTGAAAGCAACTATTCACTCTTAACAATTTTTCACACAAAATACTGTAAGTATAGCACATGTTCAGCAATCTAAAACTATTTGTGAGTTATTCATTTACTCAGCTATGGTGAAATGCAATGGAGGAACGGCAAATTTGCTACAAAATTATCTGAACCACTGGTGAAATTCGCCATTCGCCGACCTAAACCTGAAAGGCTGTGCACATCATGCTACCTGTAATTTGAAATTTTGAGATAAACCGGTAATGGGAACAATTGGGGATAAATCAGCATTCAAAATGGAGGTTTATGTTTTTTACTATTTTTAGTTAGTGCCAGTTTAGATTTTTGATTGTGTTTAAACCATTTTAAATATCTTTTTGTTAATAACTTAATATTTTAAAATAGTATAAGTTTTTTTTTAAACTTTAAAGCTGCCAAATTGATGGTTTATCCCATTCTTGGTGAATTTTTTAAGGTGAAAACAGAAATTTAAATCCGGCCGGATTTTCTCCAAATCCAGTCGGATGCCGGATGCCGGAAAATTCGTTAAATCCGCCCGGAATTCCGGCCGGATTTCAAATCCGGTGCACCCCTAGAATCTTGTTATAATTACAATAACAACAGGAGACTCAACAGTCAACAACTAATAAAACCAACAAGATGGAAATCAAATTATTCTGACACTGCAATCAACCAATGAAAAATTTGTTGGCTCCAGCGGGATCCAACGAATTTTTCGTTGGTCGATTGCAGTGTCAGAATAATATGAAACTGGAAATCAAAGGCTGGTTATTTTCAAGAAGTCACCAGTGACATTTAGCATTATCCTTGAAATTTTGCAATATCAAGTCGGGATACAAACTTGTCATTCACAGTTAAATGGTATCCAAAACCAAAACCAAATGTAGATCCTATGGATATCGGGATCTGCAAATTTCAGACCCTGACTAGACTATTTTACTTGTATCAAAGAGTTCTACATATTTACAGCTTACCAAGGGATGCATAAAACTCAGCAAAAGCAGTCAATTTTTCTTTGACTTCAGGAACAAATGACATGGGGATCATTAGACGGCTCTTCATTCGACTCGGAGGTATCTAAAACAAAATTGATTGTTAGCAATAAGTCTAATTTTATGCTGGTCTGAGTAATTACAGTCAATTTCAGCTGACTTTTCATCGTAAGATTCCGAACTTCGTTCCGAACTTCGCAAATTCGTTGCCAAGTTCAAAAGTTCATAATGAAATTCACATACAGGTTTGTAAACTGGGCATTTGATTGGCTGGTTTGATTTAACAGCCAATCAGAGGCTTCGTTTACAAACCTGTTTGTGAATTTCATTATGAACTTTTGAACTTGGCAACGAATTTGCGAAGTTCGGAACGAAGTTCGGAATCTTACAATGAAAAGTCAGCTGAAATTGACTGTAACAATTATTCAACAAGTCCATTTAGTCCAAGGATATATTCATTCACAGAGATAAGGCCCATTTCCACTCAAGAAAAATTTCCACAGTCAGGAAATTTTCCAAAAATGTCATTGTTAAAAGTTGAAATTTTTCAACTTCAAAATTTTTTTCCGACGAAAAATTTGTGTCAGCCAATCAAATTGTACAATATTTTCTTTCCGCGGAAAATTTTCTGGAGTGGAAATGGGCCTATAAAAAGCATCTGGAAAGGTGAATATCCTTGCACTATTTTGTTTTAGCATACACGGCAAAAAACGCCGAGCCGTTGCTCAACAGGACTGAACAATGTTTTGCTGCCCACGTTGTTCACACTTGTCAACAATATTGAACAATGTCGTTGAGCCTGAATCGGGTGTAACAATATGTTGACAGCTATGAACGTGGGCAGCAAAACATTGTTCAATCCTATTTTCATCAGTATTACTATTGCATCAACCTGAGCGTTTTTACGCATGTACGCCATGTATCATTCAATAACAAAAAATGACAAAAAAACAACAAAAACAAAAAATATGTTTATTTGTATATTTGTTATTTTTAGAATTTCGGACATACTGTATTTTGGTATGGTACAATTAAGTCCAGTTGCCGAACTTGTACCGTATTTAATTTGATTAGGTTTGGTGCATAAAAAATTTGCCGTCTAAACCAGGCCTAAGAGAACTTTAATCGGTACCAGCCCGATTTTTGCCTTATCGGTAGAGAATCGGAATCAGTAGAATTTTCTATATTTCCAATTGTCTAAAACAGATTGTTGAGAAAAATATATGCATTGTAAAAATGATATGCATTGCACGTTGATACATGTTGCGTTTAATGCACAATACGTTAAATTAATGTGTGAAGCGTGCCATTTATTAACGGTTTTAACTATCTTTGGTTGCAGTAACATGTTACGTTGGAAATTATTGTTAAAAGTCGACATGAATGATATCAACTTTACTTGATTGACTGATAATATGACATTATTATAAAATCGCTGGCACAACCGGTCAATCAGTAATTTTAATTTTGTACTTCCAATTGTCGGAGAGGTGTATTTTCGATTTCTTTTTCACTTCCTGATCCGTAAACTAATTAAGAGAAAAAGTCTGGCCTTATACAATTTCCACAGAATACTAGTGATCAGCACCAGTCTGAGATGTTAAATAATTGAGACAAATATACTTTCATTGCATTCCACTTTAAAATAGATTTTATCACCTACAGTTGGACAAAGCATTTCAATTCAACACGTATATATAAATAATATAGCCTGTAAATAATTGATGCTGTGTTCATTGTGCAATATCAGACAAAGAATAATGTCAAATTAGAAAAAGAGCAATGTAATTTAAACAAAAAAAACCAGGCCAAATTTCAGCTAAAACTTAACATATTAACTTGTCATTTATGCAGTACACAGTTTGTAATATACAAAATTACAAATTCACAAGAACCCGGGGTCAAATTTCAGCAACTTGAGCCCTGGAACAAAAGCGATATTTGCAATAAAATATTTTAATTTTTGATCTTAACATTCGAGATAAGGATAATAGCATTACAAGATAGCTCTCAAATTTGCGAGCTAGTTTATATTTAGGACATACGAGGCGGATAAAGTTATATTTGGCTATATATATCAAAATTTACACAGTAAAAAACGGAGTTTGCATTGTATTATATAATTTGACGAGCCCTTAAAAAAAGCTTTGCAATATTCAAATTTTCGAAGTGCATTCCCCTTCAATATTTGCAAATAAAAATCGATAAAGAATTATGTGCTAGAATCATTAGGATGTTTAATGAACGTAGATTTTAATCCATAAGGGTTTCTGCCATGAATTAAACAGCTTTCCGCGAAGACGACGAATTTTGAATTCATATAGCGACAGGCCAAATATTTAACCTTTGTAATTTAAATTTAAATGCAAAACCCGTAGCCATTTTGAGCTTAAACTGAAGTACAGCGAGATAGCAGTACAATTTACCTCCGTTATTTTCAAAAATCTGCCTCGTCGGTTCTCTTTCACGTCCATATAATAGACTTTGTTTTGTATTTTCAACGACTTCGATGATAGCTCTTTGTTGTCGCTGTAACCAGAGAAGCGACCGGCGCCTGTGAAGAATTGAAAAATACAAGCGCTCTAAGGCCGTGTAAGAGGAAAATACGACTGCAAAAGGAAGAATAGGTGTTGGGCTTCAAATGAAAAAGCATACCTTCGCCTCTAGAGTCTCCCTTGCCATCTTGGGAGCCTGAATCTTCTTGCATTACTGTCTCGCCATCTTCGGCCATCTTCCAACTACTGCCTTCTCCGGCAAAGAGCCTTCAAACTGCGCATGCTCATAACCTTGCTTTAACAAAAATCGCCCCCAAGTCCAAACCCCCCGGTTATAAAACATTTTTTGCGATTTGCTATACATACAAGGTGATCAAACTTTGACAGGTTATCCGTTATCGTGTGTTAATTATTGCGTTTACAGGTTTTATGTTTTCGTATTTATAAAGATCAGGTTTTTAGCTCTCAAATGACACCTTCATGGAATCATTGCGTTAAAAATGACCAAAAACGATCTGAATTAAAGTGATCGGTTTTCTACGTTTAGGAATTAGGATTTTGGGAAACCTCACATACCGATTTTGTCCATGAGAAACGTCACATGGACGTTCCTCTGGAGAATGGAAACCTCCCCCACCCAGGCGCGTAGCCAAGGGGGGGGATGGGAATCGGACCTTTTGTAAAGATCAGTATTGTAATTCTTCCAAAAGTGAGAAGAAACTAGGGGGGGAGGGTGCAAGTTGTGAATATATTTAAAGAAATCAACCGTCGTCATTAAATTGAAATAATTGCGTATTTGCGTTCACAAGCTATCCAGTATGTGATATGTACAGTTTAGTTTGATGCAACGCTTCAGAATATCTTCAAAGAAAAGAAATGAACTTAGTAACCGCTGTTGATGCGGTAACTTCGCTAATCGCTAAATTTTCTTCTTTCCGGATTGAGGAAAAATTTACCGAGTTTGTGCGCACTGCTGAATTCAAGGCAGTCGAATTTCACGTTGAAGATTCGTTTAGAGATTCCAGCAACAAACGCTGTAGAACGCTTCCAAGTCTAGCTGATGGACAAACATTGCTTGATCAGTTGATGCAGCATTAAGTCACCACGTTTTCTCCTCAACTCAAAACAGCACAACAGTGTCAGCAGAAAGTAAATTTCGCACTGGTTTTTACTATTGTCTGTTGGATCTGCTGCAGAGGGAGCTGAAGAGTCGATTTAATCAGTTTAAAATTTTAAAATACAGAAAAGCAGTTCTCAACTTAATAACAAGTTCATGAAACTTTCTTTATCTATTAATTTGACATGTTATGTTATTAGTTTATTCCACATATGCTTTGTTAATCGGCTCGTAAATATTACATCTATGGCATAAAATAAACCAAATCTGTGGCATATAGATCACCAAAAGGCCATGCCAAATATACACGTGGGAGCGTTTCGCTAACCTAAAAATTGAAAAATTTTCCGGTCCCCGGCTTTTAGAACAGTACTTGGCAATTTAGACCCCCCTCCATTCGTATGGGGCTGGCTACGTGCCTAACCCCACCCCCCAACCCCCAACCCCCGCCCCCTTAGAAACGTCACATATAGTTATCGATATTCTTCTTTCACAACTTCAAAATTTCGGTAATCGTTCCATGTTTCGCGCACCAATAATTAGTAAATGTTATCTAGAATGGATATAGTGTACTGCAAAGTCAACTGGATACCTCCATATACATGTATACACACCCTAACCCTACCTTCACCTTAAACCTAACCCTAACCCCTAACCTTAACCATAGAACAATAACCAAAATTTCCAACGTTTCTCCAAACAACTTTTTTTGCATGAAATATTGATTATTGACAATTTTAGCGCGTTACGTTTCTCTTGAAATTTGAGTATTTTCAAAGAACGGAAGGCTTAATATTATAAATGTATAGAACGGGTATGGTATTACGAATGTATAGACTGGTGTTTGTATCATGTTGTTTTCTTTTTTTATATTCTCCAAAGATGATTCCCAGATGTTAAGGCTTTCGAAAAAACTATTGAATTTTTCCATGATGTTTTACAGAGAAACGTCACAGCTGCAACCTCCCCCCTCCCCCCACCACCACCAAACGAACATATGATGTTTCTCGTGGGCAAAATCGATATGTGAGACTTTCCCGACTTTCTTCCAATTTTTCGAACATTTGCCCAAATGCTTGTTGTCCATTAAATTAGTCAAATGCCTTGAATATATCGTCGTAAAATATTTGAATCTTTTTTGTAAAGGCCAACTGAATAGGACCTATACTAATAGAGTATAGTCCTGGATCTTATCCACGTAAAAAATAGCAAAGGACTGTTTTAATTAATTATGTTGTATTGCTGCTATCAAACAAAATGTTTGCCTTCTCGTTTAATAAAATAGCCAAAAAATGAACTGACATTAATGCAAGCCATGGCCCATACAATTTTACTCCTCATCAAGGCGCTCAAAAGTCACTATTGATTCAAAAGCAAAGTTGTAATTGTACGACTGTACAATTTTGTCACATTTTTACCTTGAACCATCTTTTCTCGCCTTTTTAATTTGGCTCTCGAAATGTGACAAACACATACCACCAGGACTCGAAATAGCGGGCTGCCAATTGCAATGGCCAAAAGCAGGCCATTTTTAGAAATGGCAGGCAAAAACAAATCTTAACTGCCAGTCTGCCAAGTCGAAAAAAATGGCAGCTGAAATTCTATAGATATATTTCATTTCATTTGCTTACCACAACTCATATATACTAGATCATTTGGTTGACTATAAATACGTTTATATTAGTGAAATGTAAATCCAAGTTTACTGTAGTAAAATAGACAAGTTCAAAAATAATAAAAATGCATATCATGAAAACATTGATTTTTACAATATGACTCATATTAGACATCGCCATTTTGGCAGTTCAATGAATAAAAATGGCAGGCTAAAATTTATTTCACCTGCCAAAAAACTTTAGACTGGCAGGCCATATTTTTCTCTACTTCGGCACTGTATACCACCATTCAGAGGCCTACCTTACTAAGACTTATTACAGAGGGTCCCGAATGGGGAAATGGGAACTATGTTTTGCCTATTTTTGGACTGGAAAAATGGGATTTGCGTTACTGGAACTGAGAATGAAAGACACAAAAATGGGAAAGGCAAAACCCAAATGCCATTATAAAGACAGTTGTAGTTGGACATTTCAGATTGAAATAACTTGAAGAACATATACAGAGCAATTTTTGATCGCGAATTTGTTGACAAGCTTGCTACAATTTTCTGTAATTAATGTGGTCCATAAGCTGATTCATTGTATATTCTTCACAGTAATGTCAATGTAATTACTATATATTAAAACCTCCAGATGTAAATTCAGAAAAGAAACAAAAAATTGAAAGTAGCTTTCTAACTGGTTACAAAACTCATGAAGTAAGTTTGTAACGAAAACTAATTTCAAATTTTATGTGTAACCTTTAGCCGTAACTAGTTCCGCACTTTTCAAGCATGTAACTGTAACTATAGTTGCAAATTAAAAAGCTAAGTTACTTTTATTTTTGGACCGTTGAAAGTTGCAGCAAAGATTGCCCCGTGAACATCACTGACATGGACTTTAACTTGGGTGAAGAATCTGTTTGTTTATAAACGCGGCAAACACACTTCAATCAAGCATTCATGTTTGTTTCCTAGAACCCAGCTTTATTTCAATAATTCTAACATCAACAACGGCAACATCAATCCAATAATAATACATTTTGGTCCAGTTTTTCTCTGAAACATTTCGATAAAAGGTCATTCATCACCATCGAATGACGCTTATGGCAACTCCCGTAAGGGCCCGGTCATTATCTATGGCAGGGGTGTCACCGAAGAGAAATTTTTTGTTGGTAAACATTTTCCTGATCCAACCAAAAAAAGTCAAAAATTTTTTTACCTAACCTCAAATATCAATTTAAAAATAAATGCCCACCCCTAGCCAAAAACTTCACAAAAGGATACCGCTCAGTTGTCACACGTGTCCTTTTCTACTTCTGTGACACGAGTTTGATAACTGTTTGTATGATTTTCTGCAGTCTAAAATTTCACGTTGTCTTCACACGTACTTTCGTTGGAGACACCATTTGCCTCCTGACAAATCGGAAAATGATCAAGATAGTGACTCTGATTGATTTACATATTGTATTGACATATGACTGTTGACATTGTTTTTTAGTCTATACAATATTTGAGCGAGTCATGCTTCGGAAACGACAATAAGTTTTTATTACCCAATCCTTGAATTTTGTTTTTCATTTACCCAACCTTTTACTCACTCAAAATTTTGTTTACCCTTTTTCTCAATTCGGTGCCAACCCATAAATAATGGACCGGTCCCTAATTAAAAATTGCACACCTTTTGAAGTTCACGGTCAATATCAAGCCCGCGATGATCTATATATAATCCGGTCCGCCAATGCTCTTCTCCTTTAAGCAACTGGACTATACATGGCTCGCTTGGTTATTACTTTTCAGATTCCATCATTGACCATGACTAGTACTCAGTCTTCCTCGCTGCTATTCTCCTCGGTGAGATCATATGTAGCGTTGCTGACGTGGTCAAACCCACGTCACTTAACGTGACGTCATATAAACAAATATTAGAGGATGTAAGTGTAAGATTAGGGCATGGTTTGGGATTTGGATGGTTCAGGGTATTCGCAAATTTCATTCTTGAAAATTTGAACGAAATTTCAATTTTGAAAAGTGGAAACACTGATTGCGAAAAACAAAATGGCGGCCGTTTCGTAGCGAATTTCATATATTTTCTGAAGACATTTTACCCCCTCTCTCCTCCGCAGAGGCTTTAAAACTGCGCTCCTTCCCCCAGCGGCTACGCTCGTGTTCCAAGATCCGCCATGTAAAGTGTAGTGAAATGTATCTCATTGTAATATTAAATCCTAAGAAAACTAAAGCCTCTGCGGAGGAGAGAGTTTTACCCCCATGTTCCATTTCACACATCCTTTTAGTTTTACTAAGATCATACTTCGACCCCCCTTCTTTAAATGTATGTGCGGGAGGGGGGATGAATCGCCTCAAAAGCGACAAAAAATGGGGGGATAAATCTTTTTGTAATAAATGCTGGGGGTGGGTGTTACCGAAAAAGGGATGGATTGATTTAAAAAGGGGAATGAGCAAAAACTGTCATGAAGACTTCTGTCGTAGTGCAGAAAATCAAGGCTGAATTTCTTGATGATGAAATTTGGCTTGGATAATACATACAGTAAGCCTTGATAGTCCAGTATCATTTGCAAGCTTCAACTTGTCAAATGTTGCTATAGATAGTGGTCATTAAAGGGAAGGGGGGAGAGGTGGTTGGAAAGTTTTGGGGACATTGGTAAAAGGGGAGGGACAATTTAAGAAGGTGGGTTAAGAACCTTTCTACACTATGGACACAGGCATCAATATGATAGTCAATAATAGTTTTCCGGCGTTTTATTTTGTAATATTATCGCAATTTTAAGTGTCGAGATTTCCAGAAACAGTTAAATTCGATGTCGTGATGAAGGTCACCACATTTTAGTACTGTGTCTGGTTTACTGCATCAACATACCTGTAAGCGATCTGTTTTGAGAAAACGTCTATCCATCCTTTTACCATGAAGTAAGCGTACAACAATATGTACAGCAGCTGTACATATTGTTGTACGCTTACTTCACGGGGAAAGTACTACAGCATCAGGATTATTGTTCTCAGGTTCGGCAAGTAGTCTGGATGATACTTCCTCTCTTTTTCTAGCCAATTCCTGCACAAAATATGAGAAATGCCAAATGGTTTCTTTTCAATATATGTCAAGAAGTTCAACGAACAATTGTTATGAAAGGTCAATATGAATACTTAATAATTATCACTGAGGTTTTTTACGAGCACGTTTTTCTTAAATTCTTACCTAGTTACCTTCCCCACACATGTGTTGAATATTTGAGACACATAATTGGATAGGCAGCCAAACTGATCAGCCTGTATTCGGGGATATTTTCTTCGGTGTCATTATCACTATTGTCATTTCTGATTTCACATGTTTTCTTTAACAAGTTTACCTTCTCGTGTGTACGGTGAACAACCTTTCCTTGACAAGTTTTGTTGCTTGTGTGACCGGAATGTTGTTAATTAAACATTTATCTCACGTCATGTACAGTAAGGCTGCCTTTTATTTGCAAAAACGAAAAGAACTATTTCTTGTATATTTGTCAAGGTTTCAGCCTTGGCGGCCGTACAGATGGCAAAAAATTGAAAAAATTGTCATGCAAACTCTCCCTTATGAGAGGCACCGGAAGCAATGTGAAGGCAGCCATTTCAAAAGGGCACTTGCTTCTCAGCCGTCATTTTTCTGGGCGGCAATATTGTGACTGTATAACTTTAGTGTATGGATACTCGATTACATGTGGCTACTATGGGTCGGAAAACTTCGACATTAATTTTGAACAATTTTATTCGTTGCACCGTGCTAAGGGCGCAAAATAAAATCAGTAAACGTACGTATATTGCCTGATTTAGCCGAATTAATTTTGCTACAACTGGTTAAAAATTAAACAAAGATTGCTCAAACATTGCTCAAAAATAGTTATGTATTCCTATTCCTGTGAATTAACGCATGAATTTCGAAGTGCAGTTTCGGTAAAATGGGCAACATGTTTCAGTCTTGTGGAGGAAAGACCCTGGTACGACCTGGTCACGTGACCTACTAAAATCTAGTAGATTTCTAATTAACTATCTTGGATTCCTTTAAAATCAAATCAAACTTGCAAAATAAAATGCAAGTTAAAAATTAAAGTATGAATATCAAATATTTAGTTGGGTGGCAACAACGCGATCGTATAAAATATATGTATATATAGTTTTCGCTGAAAATTTTCATTAAAAAAACCCTTCAAAAAGAAGCCCTACTATTTGTTAAAGTCCTTCAAAACAACAAAATATTTTATTATTTTGCTTCAATGTATATAACAACAGGTGATGTAAGAGTGTCTTCGAAATTATTCCGGAAGTTTAAATTGAATGTGGCAGAACAACAAGGCAAAATATTAAAGGAAGAAACAGAACTCAGTTATTGTGCAAGACAAGTCGTCAATATGCAAAAAAGTGATATTTTTAGCGTCGTATTTCTGTGCATTATAAATATAATCTTTATGGTTGCAGGAATATTCCTAGATTCTGTGGTTATATAATCAGTCTATATGGAGGTCGCCACAACTTCGAAAGAAATTATGCTACACATAAAAGCAACACAATTAATTTTTCATCCACTTTTCATTCAAGTCGAACAAAAAGTTAATTAATTTGCTCTGTGCATGCCAATGGCCATTAGCCCCACAAATTTTCGTGTTAATCCCCGAACCACGCGCGTGGCTCGTATATAGGGCGAATCCCACGTCGAGAGAATACTAATTCCGCACGACTATTTACACCGGGGAAAAGGATAAAGTTGCGTGGGAACATCGCGTTTGTATCTGCTCCAGGTCACTATAGTCTAAAATATATGTATATAATTTTCGCTCAAAACTCTCATCGATAAAAACCCTTCAAAAAGATGTCCTATTTGTTAATTAAGTCCTTCAATTTCAAAACGGCAAAATGTATATAACAACAGGTGATATATATAAGTGTCTTCCAAATTATTCCGGCAGTTTAAATTGACTGATGTGGCAGAAAAATAAGGCAAAATATAATATAGGAAGAAACAGAAATCAGTTATCGTGCAAGACAATTAAGTGATCAATATGCAAAAAAGTGATATTTTTAGCGTCGTATTTCTGTGCATTATAAATATAATCTTTATGGTTGCAGGAATATTCCTCAATTCTGTGGTTATAATCAGTCTATTGAGGTCGTCACAACTTCGAAAGAAACTATGCTACTTTATGATTCTTGTATTATCTTGTTTTGATCTGGCTGTAGTCACGATCACTCATCCATTCTTGATCGCATCTACAATTTATTTTTCCCAAGAAGAAATTCATATCTCCGAGGACACAAGGAACTATATATCTTTTGATGTATGTATTTCCTCGTTGTTTGCGCTTTTTACGTTGAACGTTGAACGATTCCTAGCCCTGACGTGCCCATTTTTCCATCAAGTATCTGTAACAAAAACAAGGCTTCTATGTTTTCAGGCATTTCTGACGGTGATAGCAGTCGGTTTATCGCCTGTATTGCTGCATTTCAATGCTAAAATTTTAGGTAATATCGTTGCAGTTGTAATTTTGTCATTGTTGCTGTTCGTTTTCGCTTATTCAAATTACAAAATGTTAAAAATCGCGAAGTCCAAACGCGAGGACGAAAGGGTTGTTTCAACTAAAGCAACGTCAACGGATCAAAATAGGAAAATACGAATCTTAAATCTCAAAAGTATTTCTACATGTTCTTTGGCAGTTGGCTGTTTTTTCGTTTGTTCCTGTCCACAAATTATATATTCTGCTTTACGTTTAGCCTCGGCGTTGTCTGACAGACAGTTTTTGTTACTTTTTCTGTGGTCAGTCACGTTTATCGCCTTGAACTCGACGTTCAACTGTGTGATATTTTTCTGGAGAAACTCAATTCTGCGTCGAGAAGGAATGAAGATATTAAACGCTTTCCGACGACGCGTTACCAACTGAATTACTATTACCTGGCAATAATCTATCTGGGTATTGTAGAAAATTCGTTCTGTATTGATTCTTTGACTTTGAAGACAAAAAACCGCTTCATTAGTTACACTGCACTTGCATGAACATGTTGTTATGTCTAGAATGTAATTCTGAGCTAAACCAACCCTTTATATCGCTAGTTTTTGCGTCGTTCCCTGACGACCCAAATTAATTCCAAATTTTAGTTATGTATTTGATCCTTCTCAGAAAAAAACACGGCCGTCAACATTGCAATTCAGTTGGTTGCTTAATTTTCTCATGGGTTATAGGAAGTAATATAGCCTATATATGTAATACATATACTTGTTGTACAACAACAGATGATCTGGCAAAAACACGTGATGCTATTTGTTCAGGTGTGGTATAAGACATCGATGGGAAACAATAGAGTATTTAAGTATGATACTATGAAAGTGATTCAGAATGTTATGTTATTCGAGGTATTCTCTCTGCCATTAAACTCAGCAAGAAACTTTAAAATGATATATTTAACTATAAACAGTTGTCGTATTATGTTGTAATGTGTCCGACAAATTTGGCAGTAAAAGGATGTCTGCCTTCTTTTCTGCATGGCTGTTGTGTTAATAATGTAGTTTGGCTAGAAAATGCTTGATGTACTCGCGTCACAGAATGTATAGAGGGGTGTAACTATTTTAGGTTAAAAGTTTTGAAATAGATTAGGGTTAGGTGAATGAGTATTTTAAGATTCAATGTCAATGTCAAAGTCTTTATTAAATTTATGCTATAAGGATGAAGGATTACCTATAGAGCACTCTCTATGCCTCCACCTGTGAATTAAGTCAAGACATCATGCATAAATTATACAATGGACAGATGGACTATAATTACGCATTCAGTTTACTCTGCCCGGAAAAGCAAGACAAAAATGCTGCCGTGAATTTCTCATCCAATTTTTGTATGGCCATTAGCCCCAGAAATTTTCGTGTTAATCCCCGAACCACGCGCGGGGCTCATATAGGGCGAAACCCACGCCGAGAGTGTACTAATATCGCACGGCTATTTGCACCGGGGAAAAGGATAAAGTTGGGTGGGAACACGGCGTTTGTATCTGCACCCGGTCAGCTCTAAAATATATGTATATAATTTCCCCCTGAAATTTTCATTAACAAAAACCCTTCAAGATGTCCTGTGTCTGTTATAAAGTCCTTCAAAACGACAAAATGTACATAACAACAGATGTATGAGTGTCTTCCAAATTATTCCGGCAGTTTAAACTGAATGTGTCAGAACAACAAGGCAAAAATATTATAGGAAGAAACAGAACTCAGTTACTGTGCAAGACAAGTCGTCAATATGCAAAAAAGTGATATTTTTAGCGTCGTATTTCTGTGCATTATCAATATAATCTTTATGGTGGCAGGAATATTTCTAAATTCTGTCGTTATAATCAGTCTGTGGAGGTCGTCACAACTTCGAAAGAAAGTATGCTACTTTATGATTCTTGTATTATCTTGTTTTGATCTGGCCGTAGTCGCCATCACTCATCCATTCTTGATCGTATCTACAATATATTTTTCCCAAGGAGAAATTAATAAAATACGCGAGGACACAAGGAACAGTATAGTTTATGTTTTATATGACTCCTCGTTGTTTGCGCTTTTTACGCTGAATATTGAACGATTCCTAGCTCTGACCCGTCCATTTTTCCATCAAGCATTAGTCACAGAAACAAGACTTCTATATTTTCAGGCATTTTGGACGGTGATAACAGTCGGTCCAACGCTTGTATTGCTATATTTCAATGCTGAAATGTATAGTAATATCGTTGTAGCCGCAGTTTTTCCACTGTTGATGCTCGTGTTTATTTATTTAAATTACGAAATGTTTAAAATCGCAAAGTCAAAACGCGGGGACGAAAGGGTTGTTCCAACTACAGCAACGTCGATGGATGGAAATAGGAGAAAACGAATCTTCAATCTCAAAAATATTTCTACATGTTATTTGGCAGTTGGCTGTTTTTTCGTTTGTTCCTGTCCACAAATTATATTTTCTGCTTTACATTTAGCATCAGAAACGCTATTGTCTGACAGGCAATTCTTCTTATTTCATCTGTGGTCAAGCACGTTTATCTCTTTGAACTCGACGTTCAACTGTGTGATATTTTTCTGGAGAAACTCAATTCTGCTTCGAGAAGGAATGAAAATAGTAAACGCTTTCCGACGACGCGTTACTAACTGAATAGCTATTAACAATCTATCGGGGTATAGAAAGTCATTTAAAATTCTTAATTTTCCATGGGTTTATTAGGAAAGTATATAATGTACATGTATATAATATTTCTTGTACAGCAACAGATGCATGATCTAAGACAAATATACGCGACGATATTTATTGTGATAGAGTTTTAAGTAGCGACTCAGAATATTATGTTATTTGAGGCACTCTCCTCGCCATTACACTAAATAGCAAGAAACTTTAAAATTATAAATTTAATTATAAAAAATTATAAACAGTTGTCGTATTATATTGTAATGTATCAAACAATTTTCGCAATAAAAAGATGTCCGCCTCCTTTTCTGGCTGTTGTGCTAGTGGCTTGGCTAGAAAATGCTTTATATATTCGTTACAGAATATATAAAGGTAATTTTATTAACAATTATTAGATGGGATTTTTGTGATATGCGGAATTATCAAGGTCGAGGAAAGCGTTATCAGCCGAGCCGAAGGCGAGGCTGATAACGCTTACCGAGACCTTGATACAGGGGCGTAGGAACCGGGGGAGCAGGGGGGCACCTCCCCAAGTTTTGCCAAGTGCCCTTTTTCCGGGAGCAAAGTGCACTTTTCTTGCGTGAAAAATGTCATTACCTCCGCCAGGAGGTTATGTAATCATCTGGGTTTGTATGTGTGTGTGTGTGTGTGTATGTGTGTGTGTGTGTGTGTGTGTATGTGTGTGTGTGTGTATGTGTGTGTGTTTGTCTGTGAGCACCATAACTCAAGAAATACCAAACATATCCGTACGAAATTTTTTTAATGCATTTCCCATCGGCTAAGGAAGAACTGATTAAAATTTGGTTGAATTTGGTTAAAAATTGAACGAGAAATGAACAAAATTTTGTCTTACTTTTCCCGGTCAATTAAAAAAATATTACTGAATGCGTAATTAGGACGTGTATAATTTATGCACGCAGTACTAAGACACTAATGAGATGATAAACCTCATTAAGCTTCGGCCTTCATTATCTATTGTCTTAGTTGCATTTCACGCGACCGAAATTCAATGTCTAAAACAAGGCTTACGGAGTTATGCATTATTACGTTCAGCAAAGTGCCAGTCCATTCAAATTCTAACAACATTAGATTACTTCAATACAGGGTGTATAAAAAGAACGCAACCTCGGAATTTCCCAAGAAATCGACATTGTTTTAAAGACAAAAGATTTTAGCTGCCTGGGAATTTAAAATAACACAACTGTGAAAATTACTGCACGCGCGAGTGCATAAAGCAAAATTTATGCATTTATTTAATGACACTTAATAAGTTTTTATTTTACAAGTACTGTACAATACAACAACAGTAATATGTTCTATTAGCAATTCGATTTCAATTCGCGGGGGCCTGAAATCTTTTATGCTTAAGAATTATAAAGTGGATTTCTTAGGAAATTCCAAGGTTGCGTTTCACTTCCGAGTAACGGGCGGAGGTATGCAGTCTCTGAGTGCCCTCTAGTTGTAATTACCTCCGCCAGGAGGTTATGTAATCATCTGGGTTTGTATGTGTGTGTGTGTGTGTGTGTGTGTGTGTGTGTGTGTGTGTGTGTGTGTGTGTGTGTGTGTGTGTGTGTGTGTGTGTGTGTGTGTGTGTGTGTGTGTGTGTGTGTGTGTGTGTGTGTGTGTGTGTGTATGTGTGTGTGTGTGTATGTGTGTGTGTGTTTGTCTGTGAGCACGATAACTCAAGAAATACCAAACATATCCGTACGAAATTTTGTGAGTGCATTTCCCATCGGCTAAGGAAGAACTGATTAAAATTTGGTTGAATTTGGTTAAAAATTGAATGAGAAATAACAAAAGTTTGTCTTGTTTATCCCGGTCAATTAAATAAAACTTTATACTGAATGCGTAATTAGGACGTGCATAATATATGCACCAGCCATTCAAATTCTAATAACAATAGATTACTTCAATAGTTTGCGCGTAGGCGGAGGTATGCAGTCTCTGAGTGCCCTCTAGTTGTAATTGTAATGGCTGCATGTAATTCTAAGTTTAATGACTGTATTTGTAATTTTTTTAAATGTAATTTTGATGATCAGAAATTCAAATCTACGCCTATCTTGGAAATCAGCTCTTGCTGTAGGGGTTAGCATAGTAAAATAAAGTTTTATCATATGCCATACCATGAAAATACTCACAAACCTGTGCAATACATCGTGAAAAATGAACGACAGCAGCCTTTGTAGAAGAGTAAATAGGAATCATCGACATATATGCTTTTATACCTGAAAAGATTAAATACTCTAAAACTGTAGTATACTGACCCATCTATGATTATTATGCAGGGCATAATAATCATAGAATTTGTCTTCAAAAGATGGCGAATCTAAAAGATACGCATGCATATAGGTTTGCCATCCCTATATTTGCAATAGGAGGGTACTATGTATAATATTATCGCCACTTGGCCTGCAGGTCCAGGCCGCCTAAGTTGAGAAATGTCTTTTCCTAGACGGTATTTGATATAAATAAACAACTACGACGCAATTTTATCGTATCTACGTCGTAACTTCTCCAATATTGAAACTTTCTCTGCAAAATATGGCCGTTCAATTTAGAGGAATGTAAACCAAATACGAACGCGCAAGCCTCAAGATCCTCTTTTAAGGTGGCTCCCAACAGTTCTCTAAAATTTTACGTATTACGTATAACCTTCGATCGTTTTCAACCAAATTTATATTGAATACATTTAAGACAGGGCAATATGATCATTTCCAGGAAAGTTCAGAATTCTTGTGCTGTCGGTATATAAACAAATAGGAACAGTGTTAGTGTTGTCATGGCAACCATGACGTTTCATTTTTGCACTTTTATTGTTTGCACTTTTTCTGAAGTTTTCTTTAAGATTTATCGTTGATAGGGGAATAACACATATTACAATTTGAAGTGAGGTTTACAAGACAGTTTTCGAGATACTAATGAATAACGACTACAGAAAATCTGTCTTGTAGAATTTCTTGAAATTTTGATGTTTTACTAATCGTCAAGCAGCTTACATGCAACAAATGTGCAAAGTTTAACAAAATTTCACCGCAGGAAACGCGAGAAGAATAGCCCTAAAATCCAGTTGAAGCTGCTGACGTGACAAAATATCGATTCGACATAATCACTATCGCTTTGCGTTTGTAGCTTACATGTGTCACACATATGTTTTACTTACTTGAGACGAAAATAAAAGATATATATTCCAAATACGAAAAATTGAGAACACAATAACGCAATGAATTAATTCAATGTTTTTAAAATTTAGTTTTGTTGTGAGTTTGTTGTAGTCAAAAGATTCAACTAGAGTTTGACTTTTCGTATAAAACAACTCGTAACTCTCTGCACTGTAGTTTTATTAGATTTACCAGTAAATCAATACATGTGAATTGAATTAAATTGATTTGAATGACAGGACTTATACGTAAGTTTCAGTGACAGTTTATAAGGAGTGTCTTGAAGACAGTATTAAATGTTATTTCAGTCCGCGACACTGTTGTTGAAAATTGTGAGCATTATAAAATACAGTACTGAATGTATTAAAAATACGTAAAAACACATTGAATGATAGGTTAAGAACTAGCTAACAACATACGTACTGTCCGAATTTTGAAAAGTTTAGGATTATAATAAAAAACTGGCGCTTTCATTGATGATAAAACTCAGAAACAACTTCCCGTAGGAAGCCACCTTAAGGAAACCGAAACAAAACTGGGTTTAAGAAATATACCTGTATCTGAACCCGTGTTTATGATGACACCACCATTTCCTCCATAATCTCTCCCCATTAATTCAAGCGCTAGCATACTGCCATTAATTACACCACCCTGTATAAAGTGCAGCATGGACAAAGTTAGCAATAAATAACGCTTGTTTGTACCATTATTTCGCCAGCTTGGATAACTCATGACATGCAACATCTTTCTGTATTTCGAAACAGTAACTATTCGAGTTAGGGGGCTTGGTATTACATTAGCCATTTGTACGCTGCCATAATTGCAGCCTACACCAGACCACTAAACAATATATATTATCTGAAATGATCATACATAGAACATTGAGTTACATAACAGTTGGAACTGATTGCTACAGATAGCTCTGCCTGTTTATGAGTCTCGTTTGCTGGGACGCTCACCCGAGTTACAGGCTACACCTGCATGAGTGGGATGAATAATTTCTGTGTTCATATGACTGTTCTTATCCCACTTAATATCCCAACTCAGTGGGTCGACATTTATGTAAACATGGCGTCTTTGTTGTAATTAAAACAAAATGCACCTTAATAAATTCTTTGTATGTTTGCATGGCGATAAAACATATAATTGTTTTGTTTGTGGAAACAACACGTAAATATATTACTGCAAAGCTTTCGATCCGTAAGCCCGGATCTTCATCAGTGCTAATAATATGTGACTTTCCTTCCCCCACCTCGCAGGCTGGTTTCAAAGAAGAATTTTTTTGTGATATTATTGCAGATCAGTTCCTTTATGAAAATATTGATGGTCCGACACATCTGCGTGGAAATAAACTAGACTGTGTTTTATGTAATGTCCCGGAGCTCATCACTGATGTTAACTGTGTGAATCCAACTGATCTGTTTCCATCTGATCTAATCCTTATTGAATTCGACATCAAACTTTGTTTCCAAAACTCTGTTGTTTATTTAACAAATCCTTAGCAACAGGACGTGTTCCCGTTGAGTGGAAACAAGCGAATGTTATTCCCATCCACAAGAAGGACCGTGTTGAGTCCGTGACCAACTACAGACCCATTTCTCTCCTATCCATAGTATCGAAAGTTCTCGAGAGAAGCGTGTTTAATAGCATCTACCCATTTGTTCACGTACTAATCAACAATGCTCAACATGGTTTCTTACAAAATCGTTCATGTGTGACACAGCTACTAGGTGTACTACACGACATCGGTAAAAATCTCGATCAAAACAAGCAAACTGATATGCTATACCTTGACTTCTCAAAAGCGTTTGACTCGGTTGATCACGACATCCTTCTGTATAAACTACAAAGGCACGGTGTAAACGGTTCGCTCTTGCGTTGGTTTGAAAGTTATTTGAGTGACAGGTGGCAGTTGTTATCGAGGGCGCTACCTCGACATGGTCTCCAGTGACGTCAGGTGTACGTCAAGGTAGCATTCTTGGACCGTTGCTTTTTCTCATATTTATTAACGATCTTCCAGATAATGTTTCGTACGGTACAAACTCAGCATTGTATGCGGACGACTCCAAACTTTACAGAGAGGTTACATCAATAAGTGATTGCCAGTCTCTGCAAGACGACCTAACAAAGCTGGAAAAGTGGAGCATTGACTCACGAATGAAATTCAACACTGGAAAATGCAAAGTATTGACAGTAACAAGAAAGCACAAGCCGTTTGAATTCTCTTACCACTTGTACGGAAATGAACTATTAGTTTGTAAAGAAGAAAAAGATCTAGGCATTCTTGTGTCGAGTGACCTAAAATGGGGCCCCCATATACAAAAGATGGTAGCAAAGGGAAATAGAATGCTTGGCCTCCTTAAAAGAACCTGTTTGGAAATTACAAACGTTCGAGTTAGAAGGGCATTGTTTCTGACGCTGGTAAAATCGCAGCTAACCTACGGAAGCGACGTCTGGTGCCCTAGCAGCATCTATCTATGCAAAAAGATCGAAGGAGTCCAGAGAAGGGCAACGTTGTGGATATTAGGGAAAAAAACGTGGCGAAATGACTTACGTAGAACGTTTAACGGAACTAAATCTTATCCCACTGGTATACGACCGAGAGAAGAAGGACATATTGTTATATTTTAAATGCAAGAACAACTTAGTAGACTTAGATATCTCACAGTATGTTGAAACTACGGCAGAACACGTGCAGGCACTTCTTGCCTTTTACGAACCGCATTATGTAGAACAAGCACATTCCAAAACTCGTACTTTGTTAGAATTGTAAAACTGTGGAACTATGTATGTAAATCAGCTCCTCCCAACTGCTACAACACTCTTTCCAACTTTAAAACATACCTACACAAGATTTATCTCCACTTAACAGCCACTGTTTACACTCCTGACGAACCTATCTCGCACTCTTTGATCACGACCAACTGACACCTTCCATTCCTCCATGTATCTCTTTCTAACTCTTCTCTCGAAAAATTCGGCACATGTCTGCGACTGTCTGCGACTGCTTAACGATTTTATGTGAACCAGGCTTAACCATTAACATTCGCACCCATTAACTCAAAATACGATTAAAGCTTTTAAATCTCGTGCGCAAGCCACTTTTATACCTGGTTCACACTGGTCGTAAGAATCGGGGATTTCCATTGTCC
>CACRXK020004207.1:4680-18891 GCA_902702795.2 Paramuricea clavata
GGACAATAAATATAGTGTCTCTAAGATGGGGGTCTCTCATTTCCGGAAAGACAACTATACAAAAGTCAAAATACCGAATGCACTGAATAGATGTACAATGTCTCACCTGATATCACATACTGCGAATCTGGTGAAAAACATGCCTCGAAATATGACGTTGGAGAACTTCCAATACCCTGAACGAAATATCGTAACGATTGAGCACTATCATTAACGAAGGAAAGAATTATTTGAATGTACCTTCAATATTTATCGCAGAGAGGAAAGGTAAAAAATAGGTACATTAGGCGTGATTCAATTGTACAGTAGCCTCCTCTGCAGACATCTCAATAGTTTTATTATTGATAATTGTTGTTATACTGTATGATGTTAAAGTTATATTTGGCTCTGTTGCTGATGGTTGCTCAAGTGATAGAATGAATAGCCAGGGGAAAACCAAACGGTCGTTTTTGGTAGGACAATCCGTCATTGTCAATGCTGACTGAGGCCTTACTGGAACTTACATTTACTCACCAATTAGAAGATGCATGGACGGACTGACTGAAGATTGATTACAATAAAAACCCGCGTGGAAAAATCACTGGTTCTAATTTCTATTTCAAAACAATCGTTAGTGATTGTGGTTTCAAAAAATATTGTTATCAATACGCCAGTGCTTACACTGAAAATTTATATTTCTAAACATCTGAATTTGATTAAATGCATGTAATATCCTCTAAAGCAGTTTATGTATTAGCTTGTAACTGCTCTTTGAACTTACTTTCCCCACCCCAGGTAAAGTACACAAATCAATTTATTTTATATGCTATTTGTGGAGCACTGCACCATTCGATTCCTGCCAGGGACATAAAATATAAATTTCCACTCGATAATTTCCATCTACAATCCCCTTTACCTAAGAGTTTATCTGTACGTTCCAAGCTGCTGGTTCTAAATCCAGTGGTTCACTTGTGCGGGTTTTTACTGCAGTGACAAACTGCTAAGTTCTCATTGAAACATTACTAATATTTCATAATCTTTTGGAAAATCATGAAGCTGCTCCATTTACTGTTCGAACAGTAATCCGGAGCACTCCGAACAAAATCCGGAGTACTCCGAACAGTAAATGGAGCAGCCACCATGTGAACCATAATATGTCACGTGAAGTGGCTTTATATCTGATGTTCATCTTCATTAGTATTCTTCATATAAAGTCCATCCTAATTAGTATTCTTTATATAAAGAATACTAATGAGATGGCATTTATTGTAGTCATGCTGTAAGTCATTTGAAGCACTTGTGCTCATGTTTTAACATATCTAAAATGTTCGTGGTTCGCACTCGCATTCTAAATATGATAAAACACTCCTACACGTGCTTTAAATACATGTACAAAGTTACATCTAGGTAGTAAATAAAGAATACAAAGCATAAAGTATACAAATTACTCACCGTGAATGTGTGTAATTGTGACCCTTGAAATGCATCGATAAGATAAATAGCTCCAGCATTAGTTGACAGTAAGATCATTTTACCATCGTTGCTAAATTTCAAATTAGTCCACTCCGTTCCAGACGTATTTCCTTGGATATGGAACGTAGAAAACGGACCCTGAAGTTATGTGGAAAGTTGTAGAAATGAACGCATTACTGTTTCTTGGCACTTAATCACTCATGTACTGTAGATGTAATGCAGAAAATAAGTAATTGGTTACCTTTGTTCCATTCTACAGTACCAGACCTCTCAACTCTCACGCATTCGGCGTGAGTCTCACGCAATTCGCTTCACTCTCACGCTCTCACGCCACGTTTAGTAAATCTCACGCATATAGCAGTTTTATAGTATTTTTTCAATAATATAATATTGTATTCTTAAATGCACATTATTAATCATTATTCGGATCGCAAATCGAATATATAATCGCGTGTTATTCATGTTCCTGCATATACGGCCCGACATTTTGCCCGCAATTTGGATACAAAATAGTACGCATATGTAAATACGGCGGACAAAAGGCAGAATCAGTCGGAGCAGAATTCTATATGCAAATTATCAAAGGCAAATTAAAGCTCATTAATACTGTATGTCGCAGAAATACAGTTATTGTACTGTAACTAAAGTGCCTTGTCTTAAAGGACGTTATGACTTATGAAGCAATGTATTTCATTAAAAAAACACCAATTCTCATAATGTACAAAATGCCATTTCAAACCCCCGGACTTTTACAAAGGTGTCATCCACATCCCCAATCTCACTCTTAACTTCTCTGCAAAGTTGAGAGGTCTGCAGTACTGTCAGTACATGTATTTTATATAATAATCTGAGATAATTCTGCCTTTTCATTGATCGAACCTATACTCTATTGGAGGGCAGACGCCACTGTACGGTGACGCAATTCTTTTAAGCCATGAAATCACAACTCTTTCAGAAGCAAGATTTTTAGCAATGTTCGAAGTACTGATTTAGAAAACGAACAGCACTGTTTTCTCAGGTTTAGGCCAAGTTGTGTGATTTGCCAAACTAATAGGTGATTCCAGCTATAGACTACAAGTTTTGATCAAAGCAAGAAGAACGAAATCCAACACCACAGCTAGAAAGAGCGTCTTAGAATGAGTAAAACTGCAAAGATTGGTTGCTTAATGTTGTAAAATGAAGAAAATATAGCCCTGTGAAGTCCGCAAATTTTGTATATATTTGTATTACGCGTGGTAAAAATAATCACTTTCGGCTCAAAAATGGTTATTTTTCCCGCGCGTAATGCAAATACCTACAAAATTTGCAAACTTCACAGGGCTATATTTTCCTCATTTTACAACACTTCGCAACCAAACTTTGCAATTTTACTCATTTGAAGATGCTCTTTCCAGTTATGGTAATGGATTCATTCTTCTTGTCTAGATCAAAATTTCGTCTCTAGCTGGAATCATCCACTGTTTGTAAATGCAGTAGTTGTTTATATAATACAACTGTTACAGTTATTCTACTCACTCTTCTCGTACAGTATACGACTGAAAGCCAATTCGGTGCTATGCACCTCGTCGCCTATCAGCTCATATACGACTCGAGTTATTGTACTGCTATGAAATGGTGTCACTGTGTACAGTGTGGCTATATTACTTACCTTGTCAAAAGACCTGAGATCATACAGTTTTATCATCTCGCTGTCAACTCCGGCTGAGAAAACCAGACCTTCGGGATCAAATGCTGCCACAGGCCTGCCATTGACTTGCATTAGACCCTAAATAGAAATAATCTAAGGTGTAAATAGGTACTATTATAAAGCAAAATTAGTGCAAGAGAAAACAAGACAAACAGTTCGTTGCGAAAGCATGTTAGTTGTTACGAGGCAAACCTGACAGTTGTGAGAACGCAAATCCCATAATCGTAAAGTTTTGTCCAGAGAACCAGATATGAAAGAATCATCTAAAGGTGACATGCTCAACGTCACAACTCTAAAAATCCAAAATTATAGCAAGCATTCATTATTTATCAGGGACATTAATTTGATATTACAGATTTACAGTAGCAAAAATGTTCTAGATAGAGCCATTTCAAGCGTAAAGCCCATGAATTGTTTTTGGATATGTATAAAAATAACTGAGTCTCGTAAGATGTACAGTGTATTTTAATTCTAATTTGTTATACCTATATCGATATGTACTTTATGTAATTATGTATAGTGTAGTCTGTAGAAATGTAAATTGTACTGCATGTAAATATATTTGATTATATAGTGGAAGATTATCCAGTGGAAGATTAGCGAAAAGTAAACTGGCATATTTCCTTGCAAATTAACCTTCTTTAAATAAAGTTTTAATAATAATAATAATAATAATAATAAAAACTCTGATTCATGCACGCATTATTAGACTTACCGTACGGTACAAGTGAACAAATATAAAACAATCATAACAAATTAAACCAATTGAACTTACAGTATTGAGGAAAATACAATTAATAAAAGTCATGTACTATCTATTGTGTACCTTTTTGTATGCCCTTGAAAATATCTCAAAAATTTGTTGTCATGGAGAGATAAATAACGGATCGTGTCTGAAAATCAGAAATAAAACAAATGCAAATACTGCAAACATATATATTATGAGCTACAGATTTCAACACATCAACCCATGCTTTCCACTGGTCAAGGCGTCTGGGTCCCTGGGATCATACGCTGATACGCACGGGTACTACTATAATATATGTACAGTCATGTATATATATCAACGACAACGGAAATGAAATGAATTTCCATAAATTTTGCTGTAGTACTAAAATATGATTAACATGACCTAAGCTTATACATACTGCAGCAGTTTGACATTGCAATATGGAATATACAGTACAAAGATTATAGACATGGATAGGGTTTCATTTAAATTCTCACCGTCGACTTTAGTTGAAGCGTGGATCACAGTGTTTGCTGCATGTGTATACTGAATGAGAGCAACACCATATTTCTTGCTGTATAATGTACGCCGTGGTCTAGAATTTAAAATATTACAATTGTATTTTCGGTATATTTCGGTATTGTGAGTTTCAGTAGCCAGGTAGTTGATTAATACTTTTCAAGCAACAATCGCTATTCGCTACTTTTCACATTTCTCATCAAACGACTGGCGCGTAAACAGAATAGGTAATAACAAACAAAATCACACCAAATGTACTGTATCACTACCATGCCAACCTTTTATCCTCTTAGTACACCGCCAAGAATCGCAGAATTTAATTGTTAAGGCTTTCTTAACATTGCCTGTGGCCAGTCTCCCAATCTTGTTCTAACACTATATCAGTCTCAGTGTAGCAGTTCTTCCGGACCGATAGCTTGTCTGAGGTTATGCTAATACACTAATACATGTATGCACAAAGACGGACCATCCCAGGGTTCGAGATTGGTGGTATACTGGTATCCTAGTATCCAGATATCAAAACCTTGGTATCCTAACTGAATACCAGGAAATTCTTGCTTAAATATCAATTTTTGAACATTGCTTATAAACTTTCTCAAGGGGAATCACAAAATATAATTATACATAATTTTACAGATAAGTTTTGAAACGCTCGTAAAGTAACGTGAACGCTAAAATATTTTATTTTACTTTGCTTCAAATTTCAATTCCAGTAGTACACTGTAGCTAATTGCCGAGAGACTGAAACAGCCGCAAATTCACCTGAAATTGGCGGGTGTTTTCATTATCAGGCTACATTAAATTTCCACTTCTGCATTCTTTTCTGTTTTGATCTCAAAACACATGTTCGAATACCAAATTTAAAGTGACAATAAATTTACTATCAGACTTTGAAAGATTTCATATTTAGCTGGTGAAGAACAGAGGAAATTTATAATAATATGTTTACATATACATTGTTATATTTAGATTTTAGAAATAATGCATATCTATTCTACTTTGTAACTTATTTTATCAATGTTCCCTGTACCCAGTAGCAAACTAAAAGTAAAGAATACCAGAGTATATATAATGGCTTTTGTGTGTTTATAATATGTGTTTCAAAGTTTTAAACATTCGATATCATGATTCTACCATATTCTTATATTTGGATACCAGTGTTTGTATTTGGATACCAGTGTTTGTATTTGGATACCAGTGTTTGTATTTGGATACCAGTGTTTGTATTTGGATACCAAGTTTGAAATGCTGGTATCCATGATGGATACTAGAAAAAAATTCCAATCTTGAACTCTGAACCATCCCCCAAGACGACGCATGTCTATATGTATACATGAAGTTGAACTTCGCAAATACTTCATCTTGACATTTGATCCACCAGCCTGCTTGCCACGTTCATGTCAGTGATAGTGTTTGACATCACATGCAGTTGAATTACATATCAGACAGACTATACCTTTTTGTTGCCCAGGTCTGTGCCAGAATTTCTAATACTGTAGATACTGTGTATAAGCTTTCCTAACAAGCAGAGAATGCTGTTTACAGTAGTTTAGCTACACTGTAGTACATTTAATTATACCATTTTGTTTGTTACCTTTCTTCCTGTTCGAATTACAAATTAGAGGTACATCAATGGAAATTGCAATTGTGGATTGCAGGTTACTTTGTTCGCCACATCACTTGCAGCACATGAGAAGTGGCAACATACAGTGCACTGATTTTCTCGTCTGGTAAGACAAGTACATACCCTGCTGGCAGTGGTCTCAGAAACCACTGCCAGCAGGGTAACAAGTACAAAGCCTGAGTTTTACAAATCGAGGCTAAATTCTTGATGAAATGTAGCCCTCTTCATTTTAGACACAAGTTTAAAAGTCTGATCACTGTGGGTGTGGTGTGATCAATAAAAACAAAAATATTATGTTTTCAATATCCCATAGATCCTAATATACATGTTTAAAAGTGCATGAATATTTAAATTTTAATGACATAACGTTTTAGCAATTAACTGATTTCGCCATGTATTGATAGCAGGGTGTAAACATGGAGATATATCTACTGGTGCACGGCACTGGATTTGCCGCCCCAAATGAAAGGGGTTGGTGGTGGTGGTGGTGGTGGGTTAACTACCAATTTCCTCCATGGGGGAGGTGCGAATCAGTGAATGTTTTCTGGAATGACTCAATGCAAGTTTTGGTGGCAAAATGAAAAAAAAACCCTTGAAATAGTAAGGGTTAGGCTTAGAGTTGGGGTTAGTGTCAGGTTGGGGTTATTTCTTGCAGTTGTATGGAAATGTTTGATTGACCGGATACACTTCTTATGTCAACTTTTATATTTGATTATAAATTATAAATCAAATATATTACGAAAGTCACCGAACTGTGGAATCGCATCAAAAATTCGTATATCGACCACTCCCGCAAACGTCTACGACCGCGCCTACATAGTTTTGCATGTTTACAATTCTAATTTTAAACAGCCAATTACCAAGAACCTGATTGGCTGTTCAAAATTAGAATTGTAAACATGCAAAACTATGTAGGCGCGGTCGTAGACGTTTGTGGGAGTGGTCGATATACAAATTTTTGATGCGATTCCACAGTTCGGTGACTTTCGTAATAAACGTTGACATAAGAAATGTAACTGGTCAATCAAACATTTCCATACAACTGCAGGAAATAAAACCCAGACTGCATTTTCTCCACCGTGTGCGGAAGATCTTCCGCGCGCATTTTTGATGCTTTCTATATATTTACTATTAAATTTTCGAAATCTTCCGCGCGCAATTTCCAAACTTTGCAGTCTGGAATAAAACCAATAAGGCCAAAGAAAATTGATATCATGTTTCTCGTCCCCGCCCGCATGGGATTTATCTGCCGCACAAAAATTTTTCATTATTCATTATTTTTGAAAAATAGGCTTAACAAAACACCAAATTGATCTCTAGATCAAGGTCTTATTGCTGCATTCCGCAAGCGAAACTCAAATTGTATCTTTCTAAAGATATTACTCGCCAGAATGCCTCAATTTTTCACGTCAGCCCTGGTATGTATATAAATATACTGTAGTGTACGACGTATTAAATTAAAATGAATTATAAACCGATTTACTTCAGATTTTTATGGGGTTTTTTACTGGGTCAAGGAAATTATTGACAAGCAATTCAAATTAAAAAAATAATGAAAAATGAATAATGAAAAAATCCCGCTCCAAATTTTTGAAAATCGTGGACGAGAAACATGATATCAATTTTCATTGGCCTAACATATTTTCAAACAAAAAAGATCCACTCACTTCCCTTCCAAACAATCATATATAACCATTGAATCATCATCACTGCTTGTAATCAATGTCTCACCATTAGTAGAGAAGTCCAAATGATTGACACGATCACTGTTTTCCCGAAATACTTTAGCAACACGAAATGAACGAATAACCTGATCTTCTAACTTCATTTTTGCCTCTTTTATTTCTTCTTTAATGGTGGAATACTTCATGTAGTATTTTCTAAGTATTTTAGTTACCAGTTTTCACGCTCACGTATTACTATGGTAACAAACAGTAAAAACAATATGGCGGTCAAAACAAGTGACTCTGCTCAGTCAACTGTTCTTTTAAGACGTCCTTTGCCGCCAAAAATCACTTTATCTCAAACCAATGCAAATTATCAAAAATGCAACACCAAAAACTTGGATGGAAAGAGAGAAAAACTACGAAAAAAGGAATGTTTAACTTTACATTCAAAGGAAAAAACGGGCGCAGCCGCAGCTTCAGTTGACTTCGCCAGACAAGCTTGTAACTTGGACTCAGCTTTAGTTCTTTATAAGCCGCGAGGTCCTGATCCTCTGCCAGCAAGACAACCAAGACGCTTAAAAGATAACCCATATGAGTTTCCAGCGGAAGGACGTTTTCTCCCATCTTTACCAGAATTTACTTTGGAGCAGTTTGTGCAACGATGTGACGCACCGGGCAAGGACGCAAGTGAGCTCGCAGCGAGACAATTTATTGGAAGAAGTGATGATACATGGTTTATGAAAAGAATTAATGAGTTAAATAGACAACAGGAACTGTATAAACAAGTCATTGATGGTAGGTTACCTTGTAGGTATATGCTATTTCAACTCAAGCTATATTCCATTTAATGTGGGCATCCCCCCTCCCCCCTGTTGAGGGGTCTGACTATCCAATGGGGGAGGGAGGGAGAATTTCACTTTAAATTTTCCTAGGGGATTGTTTCTGGGATTTTAAACAAAAATTTGGTATTACAGCTACTGGAGTATATAATATCCTATAGCGAGATATCCTATGGGGTAGCTTCCAAAAGTTTTTTTAGCTGCAATTAGTAGTTCAAAAAGTTGGGAGCAATCATAGAACTGATTCCCGATTTGTTTGATTAAACACACTAAGGGGTAAGGTGTAAGGTTTCAAAATTGATGGGTATTCTATAATTGTGTTTGTTTGTGTTTCCATCACTGATGTTGGTTTCATGTACAGGAGTTGTTCATACAATCTGAGTTTATCAAATTACCTGTTTTGAATATTTATGCTGAGCCTGCATTTACACTATGAGGTCCACCAAGGGGTTATGACTGACAGGCGACATTCCTTAAAAAGAGGCGACAGACTATCTAAAAAAGAGCGACAAACGACAGCTTCTGACTGGGGAAAAGCGACAAATTGCGAGTTGTGTTATGGGTCAAAAGTGACAGCGACATTTATTACAATAAAACAAGTGACAAAGCAGCTACAAAATTAGTGACAAGTGACCATGCCTGCATTTACACCACTTGTTAACACTGTGTATAGCACAGGATGCCAGAAAAAACATTGATAACTGGAAATTTTCGTGTCTGGGTTAATTATGATATTCGTAATAGTGGTGAGGTAATGCTGATATATGGTGTTCAAGAGTTCTTTCATTCCGAAAGCAAGAGACAAGCAAAAGGGGTTGGGGCAGTCTTGCATGTTGGCAATCTTCATCAAGGAAACTGCTACTGTAAAGAAGAAGAATTATGTCATTATGTTAAGAAGAGCCAAGCCTGTGGCACTTCAGTAATAGAGTACTTTGCTGCCATATCTGCGGAAAATAAGTGCGCACCAGAGGGTGCAACTTTTTTCTTTTTTTTATAGACTTTCTTAAGTACAAATTCACACATATATACAATTATAACTACAAATACTGTATGTGTCCATATAAACATGCATGCTAAATAAAGTTTTGTACTCAAAAGGACAAGGTACGAATCGGACGTTAAGACCATTGCAAGGTGCTCCTCCTCTTGAAAAACATAGTCCTAGATATAATTTATAGTTATATTATATTATATTTACTAAAAGGTTTATCATGCAGATTAATTTAATTACTTATATTAATGATTTAATGTTTTGCTTGTGACAACTATGTGCAGTCACGGCTAAGGGACCAGGTCCAAGTCATTTCATGATCAAACACAGTTTCCAGAGTATGACTATACTTGTCCTGAGGCATATTCTGAACGATGATGGAGATGAAAAATTACTAGGGTCAATTGGGTTACAAACACTGTTCCACAATTTAACAACACGATTTAAATACGTACGACGAACTGTAAGTACAAGTTTTACAAAGCGGAGTTTCCAAGTATTTGGTACTCAATCATCTACGTGTCCGGCCATGATTTACGAAGTGAACAAACTTAATGTTAATGTCTATATATCTGTTCACCGCCTTAAATAGAAAGACCAAATCCTTAACTTCACGATCGTAAGCAAGAGGCAGCATATCTAGTAGCTGAAGTCTCTCATTGTAGAACACTTCCTCGGGTTTAACACACAAGATCCATCTGGTATAGCAGGTCTCTGGGTTTTCTCAACTTTACTTTTCAGTGCGGAACTTGCTGGAGAGCATATCTCAGTCGCGTAACTAACGTCAACTCAAGTAAAGTGACCTTTGTGCACTCCTGTCTGTGATTGATACGCATGTTCGCTAGAGTAGACCAAGTAATTTGTTTCCCTCGGCACAAATTGAGGTAAGATGAGGTTCCCATGTCAATTTATCAGTGAATACTGACATACTGTCTGTATCACCCCTAGATCTTCTTCTTCTTCTGCCCGAAGTAACTTAGTTGATTTACCAATAAATTCCAGTTGGCACACTGCTTGATTGGGAAAAAATCTTTAAGGGTTTATCAGGATATGGAGGTGTCGTTTAGTTTCGTTTGAGGAGCGTGTACACCACGTCGATTTGGGATCAAGCTTCAACAGTGAGAAATCGGCAAAGGAAATATGTCAGCAAAAGTACATATTGTCAGTGTTGACTAAAATAACTGAACCTTTGAACAGTAATGCTATAACTATTACTGTATTACAGTACTTTGAATTATGGAAGCAGCAGTGCCAAAACTACTAGATGAAATTGAAAAAGAAATTTTTCTCATCAAAACAGGTGCTACAGGAGCTCCGAAAATTGAGGTTATGTGGCTCAGTAGAGGAACCCAAGAGCTCCAAAGCCGAAGGATTGCAAAAATCCTTTACAGCCGCTCAGTACTGGCAATCCATGATCTCAAAAGGAGTTGGGAATGTGCTCATGCAGATCACGCTTCTTTCAATGTCTGCACGAATTTCGCAAGATTATTCAGAAGTTGGAAGTCTCGCTTGACGAGCGCATGACGCCATGAGCTCTATCACATACGATTTGTTCCTGACAATCGCTGATGTTTTGAACACTCAGGCATATACTTGTTCAAAACAGGTGACGAGCTATTTTCGAAACTGGTTTCCAAGTCTAAGAGCTTTTCCGTGATCGTTTCCAAGTTTAAGAGCTTGCATGTTGATAGCAAATGGCTGCCATTTAAACAAGCTGAAATACGAGCTACATATTTTGCGGGGTCATACTGTATACTGTATATGTGCCTTGGCCTAAGAAACACGCGTTGGGATTGCAAAATATTCTGCATGTAATTGAGACTGACATCGCACTTCCTATTGGCTATCCGGAGTCGGAAAGAGTCTTTTCTTTCCTTTTGCCCGTTTTCAATAAATAACGTCAGTCTGTCAGCAACGATACCATGCTGGATATTTTACGAAAGAACATTCGAGCTCTTCTTTCCCGAGTATCCTTCTGGCAAAGTACACAAATACCCTCGTCATGCATGCACTTGGATGTCCATCTACTAGTAAAGCAACCAAGAAAATTAACAGAAATCTGTTTCGACCAAGTCATTTCGACGGGCACTTGGCGTAGCAGTGCAGTCGTCAGCGTAGTCGTCTTCAGAGGATGAGGAAGGAAGCACGGAATAGCCACGGCGCGAAATTACTATAGAGGATCTTTCAGGTGACGAGTATTTGTGGTCTGAATCAAGTGACGATGATTTTTATCGAACATTGAACTCTTATATTTAACTATCACTGGTGTTAATGTTATGTTTTAAACGAAACTTTTGAAGTTGTATACTATATTGTGCGGAAATTAAAAGCATCTATATTTATTTATTGGGAGTTTTTGTTTCCGTATGTATAACAAACGTCTTTCACATCAGTAATCGACAAGCATGCACATGTAGTCTCCATCACTACAACCACACCCTAGCTTCAGTTACCTGAACATAGTCACATTAGCTGGCTTTGAACCGCCAAGAATCGATTGGACACCCGGACCAGATCTGCCACAACGGCTCAAGCGATTTCGGCAGAAGTGTGAATTACTGTTTGATGGTCCTTTGAAAGATCGAACTGTTTAGCAGAAATGTCGATATGTTCTCCTATGGGTAGGAGATTATGGTCTTGATCTCTACAATACATGGAATTTGAGTGAAGCCGATCAAGACAAATTAGACGAGTGTTGGACAAGATTTGAACGGCACGTAAAACCTCAGTCCAACCATCTTCTCAACCGTTTCTATCTCAGAAACTTGAAGCAGAATAGCCGACCGCTCGACGAGTTTTTAACCGAAGCAAACCTCCTTATTCAGAACAGTGGTTATCCGGATGAAATACATGACGAATTGATGCGAATATGTGTTTCAAAACAAACTGTAACTCACTTGAGCGTGATGATAGCGATTCAAATGAACCAGATATTGATGAAAAAATATTTCTTGGTACTTTACTAGCAGAACAGTGTCCGAACATTGGTGCTAACCCAAACCAAATTAATAGCCTTAGTACAGAGCAGAGAAAGAAAGTACTGATTGAAACCCATCTGACTGCAGAGCCTTACTACAAGTATACCACCCCAGTAGTATGTAAAATTGACACTGGTGCAGAACTGAATGTTCTATCTAAACATGACTATGAAACAATTGTTCCCAATCCCAAACGAAGGCGGCTTGAGCCACCTAATATAAAAATCACCGCTTATGGAGGTCATGAGATTAGGAACATTGGCACCTATCAGTTATATATACATCATATGGATGAAGTTAAACCAATAGTATTTAATGTTACGGATGTCGAAGGACCTGCCATACTAGGTTGTCAAACATCGCGTGACCTGGGATTGGTACAGTTTCCTTGTAAAATAATGCATGTGCACGCGAGCACACCAACTCTATCGAATTCACAAAATGTTGTTAAGAGGGCTACGCCTCTTACTAAAGAGACTCTGTTGAAAGAGTACCCGGATAGATTCGAGGGACTAGGTACATTCAAGGATATGAAGCCATACCATATCACCTTAGAACCAGATGCAGAACCAGTTATCCACCCACCGCGACAAGTTCCAGTGCACCTTAGGGACCACTTCAAGCAGGAAATTGACAATATGTTAAAACTTGGTGTTATTACACCAGTAATGAGAAACCGACAGATTGGGTTAATAGTGTTGTGCTGAGCGAGACAACCAACAGCAAAGGGGAGATAGTAAAGGTAAGACTTTGCCTGGATCCCCGTGACTTGAATAAGTGGGTTAAAAGAGAGCACTATCGCACGAGGACAATTGATGAGGTGGTCACTGAGCTAAAAGATGCTACATTCTTCACTGTGGTAGATGCAAGGAAGGGGTACTGGCACGTACCTCTGGATACAGAAAGCTCGTACCTCACAACCTTCAGCACTCCTTCTGGCCGTTATCGTTTCAACCGATTACCCTTTGGTCTTGTTGTTTCTCAAGATATATTCCAGAAGCAGCTGGACACAGCATTTGAAGGCCTCGATGGCATCACTAGTATAGCAGACGACACGTTTGTATATGGATCTTCAGAGGAAGAGCACGACGCAAACCTAGTCAAGCTTATGGAAAGAGCACAAGTAAAGGGTGTGGTGTTTAATAGGGAGAAGTTGCAGTTCAAGTGTAAGGAAGTGAGTTTCTTTGGACACTCTTGGACACCACAAGGTATGAAGCCTGATAATAAGAAAGTATCAGCAATCCTTGGTATGAAGCCGCCGGAAGATGCAAAAAGTCTACAGAGCTTTCTCGGTTTAGTAAGCTATCTAACAAGGTACTCCGGACGTCTGGCTACCCTATCATCTCCACTTTGCGATCTAACCAAGAAAGATGTTGCGTATTGTTGGGGGCCAGAGCATACCCGCGCATTTGATGAAGTGAAGAAGGAAGTATCCTCGCTGGGCGTACTCCGATATTTCGACCCTGATGCAGAAACAACCATTCAAACTGACGCATCTCTCAAAGGCTTAGGCGCAGTGCTTCTACAAGGAGGTCAACCCGTGTGTTATGCGTCTAAGGCTCTCACAGAAGCTGAGCAAAGGTACAGTAACATTGAGCGTGAAGCACTTGGCGTTGTTTGGGGGCTCGAACGATTTCATTACTTTGTGTATGGAAAGAAGTGTACTGTGCACACCGACCACAAGCCCTTGGAAACAATCTTTAGGAAGAAATTGAGTAGCTGCC